>LPNX011159303.1:5510-36497 GCA_001517045.1 Pseudotsuga menziesii | reverse complement strand
GCACAATCGTGTCATGAAGGTCGACTTACCTAAATGATGAGAAACTTACACTACCAAGCCATAAAAAAGAACATGTTACCATATCGATTGCATGCAAGCTACGCCACTATCCAATCGTCATCAAACTGCTTCAGGAATTTTCAAAAAGAGACCAACAAGAGGAAGGATGAGGCACAGATGTATTAATAGTATATTCCACGTGTTTCCTCCTCTTTTCAAATTGTGTTGCAGAATCAATAACCACACAATTTTCAAGTTACCGAATAAAAGAAGAGACATATCGTTATGAAAGGGGATCACACTGGCACATTGAAATTGATACTATCCATTTTCTGTTACAAATTTCATAAAGATTGCAAGCCTTTAGGATACAATAGAATGTCGTGTTATTCCTGAAGAGAAAGTCCTAAAGATTGGTATATTTCATAAGTTACCATGTTACCATCAGAGAAACTTAGAAATGTTTGTTGGAAATCATGGGATTATATGGTATGATAAGGTTTATTTGAAATCAATATTTTATATTGATTCAAGGATATATGTTCTTCAACAAATTGAAAAGACTCAAAATATTGTAAGATTTATTATTAAGTTAAATTATGATTAATAATTTTTTCAAAGAATAATATATGTTAATGATATAAAAAAACAAACCTATTGCCTCCTCCATTTTAAAAGTCTCATAACCCATAATTATTTGAATTAACCTTTAAAACTTAAAACAAAGTAAAATTGAAAAAGACATATTTAACATTAATGTAATATAAACTCTAACATAACTTCTATGTACAATATAGAAATTAAAAAACATATACATATCATTAATGTAATATAAACTCTAACATAACTTTTATGTACACTATAGAAAATGAACTTAGGAATTGTATGTATCATTGGTGTACTTAGATATTCATGTATATATATAAAGTGTATGTAATTTGAGTGGAGAATAACTTTGTTGTTGTCTAATTTTTTCAATATGATTCCGCTTTATAACATGCTAATTGTCACCTTAAACCAATTGTTAGATATATACAAAAACATGGACAATTGTTAAATATATACATAAACATGGACAAATTGTTATAAAATAAATACATACAATTGTTAACCATATAAAAAAATATGGATGAATCATTATAAAATAAATACATAAAAGATTGTTGTCTCCTTAAACCAATTGTTAAATATATATATTTTACATAGCGAGTGTTGATGATGGGCCTCTTGTTGGTTGGTCTTCTGGAGGGGAAGAGAGGATGGAGTGGAGCTTAGGTCGAAGGCCATTCCTAATATACCCTTAAATCACATTCATAACTCACCTGGTCCTGTTGGTTGGTCTGTTGGAGGAGAAGAGAGGAGGGAGCGGAGCTCAGCTCCCTTGGGGGCCAAAGCGCCACCCCTCATGGGCGGCGCGATTCTCAGAATCACGCCGCCAGTGAGGGGTGGCGCTTTGGCCCCCAAGGGAGCTGAGCTCCGCTCCCTCCTCTCTTCTCCTCTAGCAGATGGTATATCAAGAATGGCTTGTTGGTTGGATGGTATATCAGGAATAGCTTGTTGGTTGGACGGTATATCAGGAATAGCTTGACGGTTTAGATTTTAACAGAGAACCCCACAGAACTTATATTGCAGGAAAGGTTACTCGACAGAACAATTAGTACCTTGGCTTGCTTTCATTGCTGAATTTATAGTAAAAGCTCTCAGAAAGTATCTGTAATTAGAGAATGTCGTCAACTATTGAAGAGATTACCAGGAATTTTCCATTTGCCCGGAAGAGAATATATCAAGTGTACGTCGATTATGGAACCACATGACAACCATCCTTTGAGTCAATCTTCGTGGTAGACGAGAAGTATGAAATTGTGGAAGTTTTGGGGTCTGGCTCATTCGTATTGGTGTGTTTGGCGACCGATACATCTAACGGGGAGGATGTTCCTATCAAGAAATTGGAGGATATATTTAGGCACGAGCTTTATGTGGAAAGAGTGATCCACGAAGTGGTAATTCATAGCCAAATCAGTCACCCTTTTGTGGTAACCCTAAAAGGAATCATGCGACCTGTTAATGAATATAGATTTAAGGACATTTATCTCGTCATGGAATCGATGGAACGGAGTTTGCATTATATTCTCGTTAAGCAGGCCCAACAAGAAGATGGAGTTGGTGGTGGGTTCGGGGAACTATTAGATGGCGATTTGAATGTGAAATTGATTATGAGCTAGGTAAAATTTAAAACAAGTTTCTTTTATCATAATTATACTTTAACAATTAAGATTTCATCCGGGTTATCTGTGCAATTTTTGGGTTATCTGTGCAAGTTTTTTTGTTCGGCTATATTTTTTTAATTTTCAGTTGGGTGTCTTCTTCTAAGGAGAATTAAACCTTATAATTCTACTCATAAAATCCACACATTGACAGAAATAAACCTTTAATCATGAGCCTCCAATGTTCAAATTTCTTTCCTGGATAGACTCTCATCACTAAAAAACATAAATAAACTAATAAAAACTATAACAACAAATTTTGTCATTCTCAAAGATTGAAACAACATTTGTGCCTGGAGGCCAATACCAGTTTATCATTTATGTCCCCAAAAAAGAATTACAAAAACGAGACTCCATTGTTTAGATTTATTTCCTAACACTAGATATAGATAATCATTACTAATCTTAAACATAAAGAAACTAATAGAAATTAAAATACAAATTGAGTCATCAGCCTTAAGGATTGAAACAATGGAAACCTTTGTGTCTCGATGAGTCTTGCTTATATGGTGTGTGGGAGTCTTTACCTTAAACACCATACCATTGGCGGCCTTTGAAAACAAGTATATTTTGGCTCCGAACTCATTCATGACTTTGACTATAACACATATACTGGTATTTACCATATAGATCTTCTCGCGTTTCATTGAGTTGCAACAAAATATGCTTTCTCTCAGCATTATCTTATAAAGAAAGGTTTCTATCTACCAATATAGTATCAAAATATTAACTATTTTTGTTTTTTTTGACTGCAACACATATAGTCGTATTTACTATATAGATCTTCTTGAGTTTCTTTGAGTTGCAACAAAATATACTTTCTCTTAACATCATCATACAAAGAAAGGTTTTTATCTACCAATATGGTATCAAATATTGACTATATTGACTATTTTTGTGTCTTTATGGAACATGCATCTATCACCCACTTAACCATATATTTGTAAGCCTCTTCCACATCTACTGTTGTCTCCTCCTCCTTGACCTTTTCTCACCGTCAACAATTTCCTAGTTTAATAGTAAGCGAGATCACTTTGTGAAAACTAGCTTGCACTTCCATTACCTCTCACTAAACCCTAGAGATATGGGAGCACCCTCATCTACCTAATCAAATCATTTATTTATTAGTTTGTTTCACATAACAAAGGAAAATGCAGCAACTTCAACAACGAGTTCATGATATATCAAGCCTCACCCAATCTCCATCATTAAATAGTGGGGGAAGTTAGGAAGCCTTTATTCAGCATCATGATTCCATTGCAAAGAACCATCATTATCTCATGTTGTGTTTATTATCTTGCTCAAATGCCTTCATTACCATTATGTACCTTCATTATCCAACACATTGCTCATCTAGATCTATGGAAATGTTTTCATGTAAATGCGATTTTTTTCAAAAAAATAAGTTTTTATTTTCTCAACAGTTTCATAAAAAACTATATGTCATACTACTAGACACTAACATCTACAAGATATAAAAAATTCAATCCATGATCATTACATTAATACCTCGAAAAGCTACAGTTAGAGTACTAATTTAGAGGTGTGCTCACTTGGATAATTTTAAAAAATATTTAAAAGTACTAATTTTATTTTGGAAAAATAGTGTAGCACTTGTTAGTATATGCTATGTACATATTTGCCAATTTTCATATATTAATTATATCATTTAGGCATTCACCATTACCATTCTCTACCTTCATTATCCAACACATTGCTCAATTCTCAATATCCAACCCTTCCTAGCATGTCTTATGTCATTTGTTCCCATCATTTTCCATCTAGATCCATGCAAATGTTTTCATGTGAATGCTATTTTTTTCAATAAAAAAATCTTTTTTATTTTTTCAACCATTTCATAAAAAACTATATGTCATATTACTAGACACTAACATCTACACTAATTTAGAGGTGTGCTCACTTGGATAATTTTAAAAAATATTTAAAAGTACTAATTTTATTTTAGAAAAATAGTGTAGCACTTGTACTATATGCTACGTACATATTTGCCAATTTTCATATATTAATTACATCATTTAGGCATTCAAAAGTTACACTAACAGAGACTTATACCACACCATTTGCTGAAAAAATAAAATGTCTTTGTTAGAAAATATCAAAATTGAGTTAGTTGTAGAAATTTTCAATAAATAAAATTTATACATTTAGAATGGTGATTCAATTTCCTACATGACATATTGTTTACAAGGTTACAATATTAATATGCAAAAAAAAAACTAGCATTAACTCACACTCACCAATAAATATAAACATTTGATTTCTTGAACTGTGAACTCTAGAGTCTAAATATGTTTAACCATTTTAAAAACTAGCACACTCATATATTTTATGGCTGGATCACCTAGATAGGAATCAAATGGTAGAGAAAGAGTTATGGAATGGGAGACAATTTGAAAATATTTGTTATTCTTAGTATTCTTATAGTTAAACAAGTTCAATTCTAAGTTATCCATACATATTTATCAACTGTCATTTACATTTTATACTCTTTTTTTTTAATCTCATATTCTTCTAGTTATTTTTTATATTAATGGTTTATTTAGAATTTTGAATGACTAGTATAAAATAAATCTAGACAATACACTTGTCTTATCCTTGTCTATCAATGAAAAAACATAAGCTATAGTACACCCCAAATCAAATGTGTGAGCTTATCTCTATTGCTAATCCCCTCAGCACGTTCGATGGAAGGAATCTACAATCAAGATAAAGAATTACAAGCAAAACTATTTAACAAAATGTAGAATAATTTTAATTTCAGTTTTCTTTTCTATCTCAACCCACTCAACTCCCTACTTGGAATTCTTGTAATACGTATTATTTTACCTGAAGATCTACTTTCTTCGCTCAAAAAAATCTAGTTAACCCTCCCTTAGGGAAGCTAAGAAAATGTGTCTGACTTTAATGTGATAATATGAGATGGAAATTAAACATTTTTTGAAGGTATCCCACATAGTAACTAACTGCTCATTTGTTTGAATTCCCAGATACTAAGAGGTATTCAATATTTGCATGCTGTCGATGTTTTGCACCAAGATCTGAAGCCATCAAACATCCTGGTGAACTGGAATCAAAGGGAAAAGTTATGTGACCTTGGTCTGGCTCGAATAGCCGCACCCAAAATGACTCAAAAAGTTGTCAGCACGCCCTACAGGCCCCCTGAGTGACCAGTCCAATTATAGCCCAACTGTTGACGTATGGTCATTGGGTTGCATTTTTGTAGACATGTTGCTAGGAAGGCCAATGTCGTTGGGTTTCCTAAATTCAAATGACGATGTAGCCAATATAGTTAAGATTGCTGAGACAGTTTCCCCACCTGACAATGACGACGAGCTCTTAGAATTCATCGATTCTGAAGCTGGTTTCTTGTTTGTCAAAACTAAGTTTCCTTGTATTCCTTTGCTTCCTTTGAGGGAAATATTTTGGCATGTGGCTGATAAAAGTGCTGTCGATTTGTTAGAGAAAATGATTGTTTTTCATCCTGGCAAAGGAATCAGCATTGCAGACACACTTCAACATGAATATATGGCCCTTAAATCACATTCATAACTCACCAGGTCTTGTTGGTTGGTCTGCTGGAGGGGAAGAGAGGAGGGAGCCGAGCTCAACTCCCTCGGGCGCCAAAGCGCCACCCCTCATTGGCGGTGCGATTCTAAGAATCGCGCCGCCCATGAGGGGTGGCGCTTTGGCGCCTTAGAATCACGCCGCCCATGTGGGGTGGCGCTTTGGCGCCCGAGGGAGCTGAGCTCTGCTCCCTCCTCTCTTCCCCTCCAGCAGACCAACCAACAGGACCTGGTGAGTTATGAATGTGATTTAAGGGTATATGAGGAATGCCTATCAGCAAAAGTGCTCGGCTTTGAACGTGACAATGCATAGTCAATGAGAAAGAGGCCCATGATCAATAGTCGCGATCTAAAAGATATATGAAAGAAATAATTGCAAAAAACGAAGACACCGATATGAAGTTCAAATCTCGTCGCCTTCTCGGGGTACGTATGCATTTCTTTATTTTCCAAGCTTCTAAATTTTGACTTGTTTTGTGATATGCTAAAGTGTGCATGTCGTCTTCCAACGAAGATAATGGAAGTGTTAACCTTTATATGCATGCCAATTTATTTGCCCTTTTTTGGTTGAATTCTGATTTTGTAGACATAGAAGAGAGTGTTGCGTTCTTTATTTTATCGTTTTTCAAGGCTATATGTGGGGAAAGGTAGTTCTGTAACTTTACTTGTGACGGCCTAGGATTGAAATCGCTACCAACTGTTCACAATTTCCACCTACCTGTAACCAGTTTTTTCTATCCCGTGGCTTGATCTCAAGGATAACGGTGGCGTTTTCTCACTGGTGGTCAAGAGCTCAATTCTGGCAAAAGGGGAATCCGATTCATACAAAATGATGCAAATTATAATTGCTAGAACATGGGACTCGATGGATGGGCCTTAATTAAAATCAATTCATAAAGGTTTTGCATGTTCTTATCCTATCCTTGAATTAATTTTGTTTTCAAAGTGATGAGATATTCGTTTCATTCAACTTCATATCGGTGTCTTAGCTGTCTGCAATTCTTTCTACTCTAAAAGATATATGTAGCAATTGACCACACATAAATGTGAAGTTCAATGGTGAATGTAATTACATAATAAAAAAATAAAAAAATAGCTGCAATACTTATAAATTCAAAAATAAGGTAAGTCGCTTTGAAAATAAAGAAAAGATCAAATACCGACCGCAATGTAGCTGTAACAGGTTTCTTTGCTTAAATTCAAAAATAAGTGAAGTGGCTTTCAAAATATCATTGTCTCTTACAAATATTTTACGATTTTGTTGAAGATGGATCTTTTTTTGTTCTGTGTTGTCTCCTTACTATTCTCTTCTAGCATATAATGGGGTTAACTTACTTTAAAGAAAACTTATTCAATTAAGTTACTACAGTGTTATTGAATGTTTGTAAAATTTTAAAATATCATTATAGTACATAAAGCATAGCTTATATTTTTTATTTTTTAGATAAAGACTTAGTTTTATATATTTATTTCATTTTTAAGATAAAGATTTAGCTCTAAGATTGTTTTTATATATTTATTTCAATATATTAATGGATTTCCAAAATATTTTAGATATTTGAATCTATCAAGATTTACTTTCTTTTGAAAACCTATATAGTAATCATTAGTTAAAATTAGAAAATTATAATTAAAATAAATCATTATCAAAACATTAAAGGAAATCTTAAATAAACTATTTTTAATTACAATATATATATATATATATATATAATTAAAACTTTGTTTGATTACTTGTGCATTCTCATTCATGGATTTAAAATGTACTTGTAAGACACAATATAATTTCATATTAAATTAACTATCACTATCTTTTATTGAATAAATCCTTGGAAAATATTAAAGGGGTCATTGGGCATCCAAAATACATGGACTTTCCATAACAATGTTATAATCACGTTAACATGTGTTGGTACCATAATCCACTAAATATAACATAATCATATTTCTTATATATAGCATCATACACATGTGTAGATAACATAGAGTAAGAGGAGAAAGGTTAAGGATGTCCACTTAAGAGGAACATATACATAATACAATTAGAATCATAAGAGATAGCTTGCAATTTCAATGCCCTTGGTAACCATTGCATTCTAATATATGATTTCAATATGAATTGCATCATCATTTCCTTGATTTTATATGGTTAGTGTGGTGAAATTATTTAAGACTTTTTTTTTGTATAATATGCAAGTTTCAAAAGAGTTGTAATTTATTTCTTGAAGAATATTTCTTTTCCAATTTAGGGGTTGATTTTAAATTTTTTGTAAACAACACTATGTAATGTTTAGGCCATGGCTCTATTTTTTACCCCGAAAAAAAAATTGTGTATACTGGTATCAACACTTTTCTATTTGGGGGGTATTTTTGGTGTTTTTTATGCAAAAATCATTGTTTTTATGGCTAGAGTTCTCATTCTTAGTATAAAGTTCTTGTTTCATAGTATAAGTGGTTCTTTTACTAATGTGGTTAACTTACTTCTTTGGTCGCACACTTGGTTGATGTTCTTCAACTAAAGCTGATAGTTTTACCACAACATCCTTATCTTCTATCAATTCTAAAAAAATTTAACGAAATATTTCAACTTGCTTACCTTCTTTGTTAGTTTTCTTTGAAATAAATATTCAAATATTCGAGGCATTTCCAATATTGGTCCCCCATTCAATATTGGGACAACAACATAAGTCGATGCTTGATTTCTATCATTGAACTCGTGATGTGCATCAAATAACACTCCCTTTTATTTCTTGATATCAAATGGTACTTTGTTTTGTTGTTCTAGTCGAACTTTCGGGTTTCCATATGGAGCTTCTTGATCTCCTACATTCGCAACACCTCCTCTCATTACAACAACAATATTAGGTTCTCGAGGTTTGACATAAATCTTTTGAATATTTCGATTGGAATTTTGAGGTGGTTTCACATTTCTCGTGTTTCCTTCCTTCCATTTAACAATCATCTACGAGAATTATTCGATAGTGTATTCCAACACTTTATAGTATGAACATGTCGATGTAGGATTAGTGCAATCTTTAGAAAAATGTCCAGGTTGTCCACAATTATAACAAATAACTTGGCCCCTTCCATGACCAAATCCTCCTCCTCGTCATCAGCCTTTAAAAATAACACCCCCCTGGGTTGAGGGCATTGTGTTTAAAGTCTCTTAGCTTGGATGTGTTCATCATTTTTCATCAGATACGTGTGTGAATATTTTCTCTTGCAGCAACCGATATTCCTTGTAGTCCTTATTGTCGTGACCCATTGAGTGAAAAAAATTACATTATAGGCTAGCATGTGTACTTACGTTTTTCTATAGATAAAAGCATTCCTTTGACCGATGACCTCTAGTCTGAAAAATTGTACACTAGGGAATTCCTTATGAATTTATAGGATTTAGTGATCTTTATGCAAGATAATTCAAGAATGTTGGACATGAGTCTGTATGATGGCCTTCAGCTCTACATCTGGTACAAAATAGTTCCTCCTGAACTTATTTTCCTTTCTTGATATCTTATATTTGTAGTGTGAGGTTGGAAAGCTGCGACTGTATCTACATCATCCCCACACCACATTCTCTAACCAGTGATTCCTCCAAATTCATACCAAGCTCAAGATATTTTCAATGGGATACAATATTTTGTTGCATGAAGGGAACATGAATATGTGGTAGCATCACCATAATAATCCATTCTTTATGTTGGACATCCAACATATGGAAACTCACTTTATCCATTGGAGGTTTAAATATTTGGTTGAAGTCCCAAACAAAATTAGTCAGGAACTGCTTGATCTCTTTTAATTCTTTGATGCATTGCGACTTGGAATTAGTGTTATTGAACTGTTGTACCTATCCATTCTGGATGTGATATAATGACTTTTGAGGAATCCATGGGTGGACCATAGATAATTTCATATACCAACCAAACACATGACCCCTAAAGTTTGTGATCATCTGGGATATTTTTATAGCCTCATATTGGACCCGTTGAACTATCTAGAAAACTTCACATAAGAATCAATGCCTCTTAGGGTCTTCGAATGCATTCCCATTGAATATAGGTAATTTATATCACTCCTTGACATTTTGTGTACTTGTGGTATTGATGAATTCAAGCTTCCACTAGTAGGAATTCATTGACTACTATTTTGACTACTACAATTACTATGATATATAAAACCACTCTTTGATGCGCTTTTAGGTCTCACCTTAGGTTCTGGAGATGTACACAGGTTTGTGGGTATGCCATGAGTCCTGATCTGGATCCGGTACTTCCTCTTCTTCTTCTTCATGTATAAGTCGATATTCCTCCTGTTTGTAGTAGTATTCTCCATCAACATCTGTTTATAACTCATATTCCCTTTTTTTGGTCCTATTGCAACTTCATCTTCTTGTCATGGTTCTTCTTTTCTTTCCTGAATGAAATCTTATTCCACTCCTTAGACGACCACATGATTTCTCAGTACATCTCATCTTATTCTTGTCCATATTGCTCAAGCCCTTATTTATACATTACCTAGAGTATCTACACACAATAATTTATTCGTTGGAATCCATCCTCAAGATCCCTTTTTCACATACCAAAATATTTATCTACAGTTTTAAGAATTTCAAGTAATGACCTTGAGGATCTTGGAAGAATTAACTTTCTATATCACTATATGGTGTTATAGTATCAATTTCAATATTAGTAATATATACCTCCATAATTCTATCAAACCATAAGTAGAAAACCCTATATATAGGATTACTGACTCTTTCCATCTATAGGATTAACTGAGGACTCCACTCTATGGGTTCTTGTCCTTAAAAAATTTCCTTTGAGTCGCTAGCTTCGACAACCATACATACAAAAAAATGGGAAATTCAATAAATAAAATATCTTGAATATTTGTGTAAATATATATTTCTAACCATTCTATCAGACTTAGTCATGATCCTTCTCTTTCTTCATGTGCAAACTCTCTTACTTTGTAATGAACCCAATCTTGAATTTCTGGTTTCTTCGGGTGCCAAAACATGTCACATTCACGATGATTCAAGTCCTAGCAATAGAACCATTTGTCTGCATCATTTTTACTGACACAGGTTCATACTTCCCTATCCGACAACAAATCCCAAGATATTGTCCCTACAGAGTGTAACTTTGTCGACAACACTTGCAACGCAAGTGATGTCTCGCCCAAGATATCTATGGGAACTATGAGAACTAGGATTCTATAGTTATAGAATATGATTTATTCATCATCGCGTAATCATGCCACTCAACCGAAATCGAAGGATGTAATTCCGTTAACACATACACACTAGAGGGTAAGGCAGAGCAATCTGTTGAACCACATAGAAAACATATAAAATATATAGACTTTAACACATATGAATCGACATTCCACAATTTTATATCATTATATGTTCAAAAAAGTTATAAATATTAATACACAATAGACACATATATCAAAGACGCATATTTAACGTGGGAACCCATACGAAAAAAAATACAAAGGCACTCTTTATCTTACATAAGTGATATTTTGAACACCTCTAGTCTACACACACAGCTTGGAAAATTTTCTCAAAATATTCTTTACAAGAGATGAGGATTTTGTCCCTCTCATTCTCTCATGTCTTCCTATCTCTCTCCTTGGTCTAGTCCCCCTATTCTCATCATCCACACATAGCTTGGATTGACCATATATGATTTCTACAATTATTATTTTAATCGTCGACTAGTTCTAAATTAATCGTCATCTGGTTCTTATAACAAACTCAAAACATCCTATTACATCAATATAGGATCTATCGGCCCAATTTACAATCATTTTCCATCGTGGACTTGCTCACCTTGCGACTGGATTCTTCATCTTTCTGACAAAAAATATTATGTCTTTTCCTAGGGCCAACAATCTCCAATACCTTAGATCACATGAGTGAGGAAGTATGGTTTGTATAATATCATCCTACCTGTATTTTATAAGAACTATCATCAATGGTATTAGTCCCTTGAATGATGTCAAATGAGAAGAGTCATGTAGAGTAATCTAGTGTCTTTTGTGAGCATCAATTATGAGCTTTGAACAAGTTCAATAATTTGTCTCTATTAAAGAATAATATGCAGTAGGCTATAGCTTATAGTTATGAACTTTGAAGTCTTTTTGCGCTGAGAGGAACATTTTTACATCCTGGGTCAGGGTGATGTGTTCATCTATCCCAAATAATATTGAAATATTATAATTGACATAAGAAGTAGCTGGATTGGGGGGGATGTTTCCATCTATCCCAAATAATATTATAAATTATTATTGTCGACATAAAAAAACAAATAAATACAAAATTGGCAAAGAAATGTAATAGTCAAGACAATATATCTCACATCTCTATAGTGTATGCATTTATATTCACCATGTAGAAAAAACCAATATCTTGTCAAGAGAAAAAGTGTATGCATTTTCTATACTATCATATATTCAATATAGGGATTTAAATATTTAAATTCAACATTTGTAATAAATATAGTTAAATCCAATCGTAATAATATAGTTAAATGTAGTAATAATAATAGTTAAATTCAGTTGTAATAATATAGTGAAATTTAGACATAAATATAGTTAAATGTAGTCGTAAATATAGTTAAATCAAGTTATAATTATTCATTTAAATGAGTGAATAAATTTGTGAAATTGTTATTTGTTTAGTGGATGTTTTAAAAAAAAATTAACAAAAATGCAACCATAATAATATTCTTTAAAATGAGTGTAAAAATGTGTTAACTTGTTATTTGTTTAATGGATGTTTTAAATAATTTGTTCATTCAACAAAAATGTTGTTTTTACTTAAGAGAATGGATTGAACCTTAGTCTTTAGTTTAACACAAACCCAACTACCTCACTATTTGCTGATATACCACACAAAAATGTTGTTTAAAAAAACATAAGAATATTTTGGTTTAGCAACGATTTAATTTCATTCCATTGTTTTGTTGTTATTTACATGTATGCATCAAATTTATCAATTTAATAACAAAACCTACTTTGCATTGATTTAAAAAATTAAACTTTTGTGTTCTCTATTTCACGGTATATCGTAAAACAAATTTTGTGTTTTTAATATCGACATGGATCATCATGATAATAGTGAGACTAATAAATATATTGACAATCAAAGAAGAAAAGTATGAAAAAGAGATAAAACACACAAAAAAAACATCATACTGTACAAAAGAACAAAGAAAACAATATTGTGAATGCAAGAGATTACAATGGGAGAAATAATCTTCAAAACACATAGAAGTATGAACAAAACAAGATAGTGAACGACATAGATCACAAAGCGATAATATGACTGCAAAACAAAGGGAAAATCATAGATGAGAAGTTGAAATAAAAAGGGAACAATGAATAAAACGTAAATACAAGAGTATAGAAGAATGATCAACAACCCCAACAGTTCAAAATGAACATGGGACCCGAAGCATGAGAATAGTATTTGAAGAACATGTTATTGGACATAAAACATTCTGTGCAAGAATTGATGAATTAGCTCAAATTTAGATGTGTCGTGTGTGTGAAGAACCATATGTTATAATCCATGTGGTTAATACCAATACATGACTGATGTGTATGATATGTAAAAAAGAGGGCTCTCCTCATATATTTTCATCTGAGAATCATATGGAACCAAGAATGTAACCACAAGTACATGCATATCTAACATGGGTTGAAGAGATGTTGATAGCACACATCAATATTATTTTGCAAGTCATTCAATAAGTGGTCAATACAAGTATAGATGGCATATGAGTATCTTTCCTTAAGAAATACAAAGTGTCATCATTCTAATGCCATGATATGTTAAAGGCCTTGATATAATGGTCATTGTACACAAAAAGGATGTCATGGATCGAGCTATGATTTCATATTTGTGAAGGAGAAAGTATATAATACATTTAAGTACAAATTTGAACATGGTCCATTTTATCATAATGTTTGAATTGATTATCGTGCAAACTATGATATACCGGAAACTCTAATTGATCTCTCACAAATGATTAACAATGTTGCAATACCATATTTGGACAAGGAAACATAAATGGTAATGCTAAAAGGAATTTGAAGGGTTGATGAGATGTTATAAGGCTGTCAAACAACACCTTTTGCATCAAGGAATCTAAATTCACCAATGGAAATTGAACTTATTTGAGCTTGGGGAATAACCCTAATGGAGAGGATGAAAATTCAAATCTTGAATCGACAGATGTCTTTAATTTTCCCATAATAGTTTTATCTTAGATAAATTAATATAAAATTGAATGATTGTTTGATATGGCATTTCCAACATTTTTTCCAAAATGACTATGCAAGACATCTTCATTGAATGATTGCTTGTAAGGTGCATCTTCATGACTATGCAAGACATCTTCTTAGATACCATGATAAAAGATTTGGAAAACATTCTTGTTTTAGATATTTCTTACTTAATGTAATCATGAGACAGTGATCCCAAGATTCTTCTACGGTTTTTGTTAAACAAAATATGACAAAACTTCCAAAACAATCATTGACTTATGAGAACATCTACAAAATCTATATGCTTCTGAAATTTTTGATAAACTAATGAGATTTGGTACTTTACTAAGAGGAGAACATGCATATTGGAGTAAGTGTTGAGGATAATTATTTGGCATCATTCAACAAATAGGAAGTCCCACATATTATTCACACTAAGTGTAGTAGATTTTCATATATTGAGTTTGGGGTATTTTCCTCACATCAATTTATGCAAATCTAATAGGAAGTCCCACATATCATGAGTTGTCTTCTAGAAACTCAATTTTTCTTAATAAGGATGTATTACTATTGTAATAATCAATCAATTTTCAATTATTGATCAGTCCTTAATGTGTGTGAGTTATTTTTCTTCTTCACTCCTTATTCTAATTATCAATAATTCCCATTGAGGTTAATTGTATGCTTAGATTATTAGCTTGTTTATAGAATTATTGCTACCATCAAGGATTTATAATTCTAACATGGTATCAAAGTTGTTATCTCTACATAGTATCAAAGCTTTGGGATCTCATCAATTAATCCTCCTTTTCAAATTTGCAGGTTTATTTCATAGGTGCAATGACTTCTATATGGATTAAAAAGCTCCTCTACTTTCTCCTTTCAACTATGTTTATTTGAAGCCAAATATGAGCGCATACTTGAAGAGGTAATGCCTCTTTGATGTCTCCATTGGTACAATGAGAAAACCAAAGTATTATGAAGAGAAGATTGACTAGCTAAATGACTTTGATAGAGCTTATGTAATTATCTTTCTAGAAATTTCTCCAAAGATACATCATCTCATAGATTTTGTTGAGTATCAATTTGGTCTTTGAAACAATTTGGAAAAATATTTTGGTATGCATGAAGAAGAAGATGAATCATGGAGCGAACCCAACATATCCTCATGTGTTCTCTCTCAATATGTATCGGCCTCTACAATATTTTATTAATTTAGTCATAATGAAGAAGTAACTCATACAGTTCATTGCTACTATTCTCTTTGATTCGAATGCTCCCTCCTTCTATCAAGAAACAAAAATTGAAGAGCCATTTTTTTGTATATCTTGAATTTGAAGATCCTGATTCATGTTTTTATGATGTTGATGATGAAAAATAAGTGACTAATGTAGTTTCTATTTCTATTATTGATGATTCATTCACACATTCAGTGTTCTCTATGTATTATATCATAGATTCTGAGATCCATAGGCCATATCTTGCACATCTTGTGCATACCCCTCTCGATGGTGCTCAACTCAGTGACTTCCTAGATGTTTCCTTGGCTAGATAAATTCCTATTTGTGTCATACCACTCACCATACTTGATCTCATGCTATTCTACATCTCCTCTTTTATTCTTGGCATTGATACTCAAAGCCTCCTTGAATATTTTGAACATCTCTTTCTTTCCTCCTTTTATAATACTACCACATAGGATTATTTACGAGTTTATGATCTAGATGATTCTACTGATGTATTATTCTATTTTATTTTGGATACTTTGGATGATAGATCAATCTATGGAGTCTTTGGATTTGCAGTCCCTGATCCTAATCCTTCTCCTTTTTATGCATGATCACTTGCACACATCCTATGAGTGTAAATGAAGTGGGAGACCTTAATTATTTGCTTAGACACTTATTTCACCTATTTGGATCTGATTTCATCTCTATTGGTTCGAAGTTCAAGTCATCACATCATATTGGAGCCGATTACAACTCTCAATATCTTTCAGTCTTGTTTACACATCATTGTATCTCAGTTGTTCTACATGGTCCCAATTTCCATTCTGGAACTGTTGATGATCTAGATGACCATATTTCTCTTCTTCCCAAGAAGAATATTCCTCAATAGATCAACATTTAGTTTGGAGCAGCATCAACAATACTTCAACATTTTTGGTTTTCTTTTCATGTCCTTTCTTGAGGGAGGATTTTCCCCATGTGGTTTTCTCTCTTTCCTTAGTTCTTTAAACAAGATAAATTTTAAAGGGTGACCATATCCTTGTTGCTAGGCCCTATATAGGTCTATATTTTTTATTATTTTAGACATGTCATCATAAATTCAAACTTAAAGGGGGGTGTTGGGATATTATAAACCCACTCCATACTTAGGAAAACAATATTTAATCATTATTGATTAATTTCCTACGTACTAGCCTAGATAGTTGGCATCCACTTGCACCACTTGGTCAACAATTTCCATATATACCCTAGGAGCACCATTTTCTGATTTTGGTTAGATACTTCCCACTTTATTGACTTCCTGAATTAGTAACTACACCTTCCTATAGATTCCATCATTATCCTGCTTTCTTCCTTCCTTTCAATGGATAAGGTAAAGCTAATCAGCAAGGAAACTGCTATATTTTGTTTCCAACCCATCCTCCATGATTTTCTCTCCATATTCTAGGATTATCATGTTTTTCCATCTCTCATGAAAACTCACTCATGGTTTACCTAATTCGGGAGGTCCTTGATAGAGTTGGAAAGTTCTTTAGACACCTGTGGGGGTTTATCATATTTAGTAAGCCTGATTTATGAGCTAGCATGAGTTGTATTCTATAAAATCAATTTTCCTTTATAAGTATTTATTACTATTGTAATAATCAATCAATCATCAATTATTGATCACTCTTTAATGTGTGTGCATTCATCTTCTTATTCTATCCTTACGCTAATTATTTGCAATTCCTTGTGAGGTTAATTGTGTGCTTAGATTCTTAGCCTGTTTATAGAATTCTTGCTACCATCAAGGATTTAGAATTATGATATGAGGGAATTCTTAGTTTTGTTGAGAATCACATAACATGCAATGAGAAAAAATTCCTCCAAAAGAAGGGTAGAATATTGTTATGTCGATATAAGGCCCCATGACAATAGTGTAATATATCAAAATTGTACGTTGATGAAAATGGTGAAAAAAATATGCACAAAAAAAATGACATGTTGAATATATAGAATCATGAAAAATTGTTGATGTTGTGTTCTAATATACGTTGCAAACCTATTCTTTCCAAGAATTTGGCCATTAATTATGTATAGAAAAATATGTGACAAACATAGAAAAGGGATCAAAAAACTTCCATGATATGTTGATGCATGTCTATAATATTGAGAATCCATATGATCAGACAACACATGCCATATAGATGATTATTGATAGAGACCATTGTTGAAAGGAACATAGGGGCACAAGAAACATGGCATATGTTTCTGGAGTTTCCGCTTTCAAAATGTAGTTGTCAATTTGTGGTTTTGAATGTTGGCATGAAAGTTTTCAAACATGTTCAAGAAAATACATTAAATGATAACAATGATCATTCGTTTATCAATGCATATACACAAATACCTATGGAAATGGATCACCATTATTCAATAGATGTTGCAAGATCACGATATTATGACAAACAATGTAAGAGTGAAAAATGGTTATCAAGAAATGTTGGAGATATTGTACGAGTTTTCCTCAATATATCACCATTATCGCTTGCATATATGATTTTTTTTAGACCAATATGGTACTATACAATCCATTTCATGATTTCCACGGAGATATAGGACAAGCATCATAATATATCATACAAAACAGAGAAAGAATTCGATATAATCCTTGGCATATTGACCTCAATCCTATGCCAAAATTGGGAAGGAAGAAGGTGAATCATAAGATGAGGAAGAGTGATTTGTGCAAAGGGATGCTCAAAAGCATGAATGGGAGATAATTTCAAGGTTATATAGGAATCTGTATATAACTGCCAATGAATATGACATGCTTGGATATAGGGATCATGATAACAAGGAAAATTTGAAGTATATTTTTGTTGATATGATCACTTCTAATCGTGCATTGCATTTCATATATGAAAACCGATAGATGAATGAAATTATTCATGATAATCATACACAAAATTATTCAAAATTGAAATCTTAGCAAAGAAGCAAAGAAAAGCATTTGACATTATTCTTGAGCATTACAAAGATGAGAACAATTACCTGTTGTGAATGATTATCCAATGAGATGTAGGTACATGACATCTTACTAAATTAGATCTATTAGAAGAACACTGAAAATTTATTATTTTCTAGATAAGTTACGATTACTTCTTTTGTCCCCAATAGGTGTGGCGACGTTCAATATATCTGCATCAACAATGCACTCTTCTCTTCATATATTGGTCAAGGAGAAAACTGATTTAGATGGGTCATGTTTGATTAAGTTTTAGGAAGATATGTGACATGTCAAATATATCCTTATGGAGGAAATGAGTTTTATATAGAGAAATCTATTATCATGTATTGATTCTCATCTTCATCAAGGATTTCCTAAAAATTCACTATTTCCATTTGGAGGAATGGTTGGGAACCTGGGACAAATTTCCCCAGTGATGGATAAACTGATATATGCATGTGAAGTTCAAGTGAAATAATTATGAAACTCATTCACAACTATCACAACTCTTGATACAATTTTCAAACAACATGGACAAAAACATGAACACTATTGTTGTCGCCATCTTATAATAAATATTAGAGATGCAATTCCAATAATAAATGATTGGAAATTACTAATGAGTCATATAAATTATTCATTGGATGGTTCCACAAAAGAATCATTCTTTGGCATCGCTAAATCATATGATTGCACAAAGTGTTGATGAATCACTAGCAAGAAAATATTACTATTATTAAGATGAGGAAAAAATAGAAATGAAATTACTTAATCAGTTGGGGCCATGGTTATGCTCACATCAAATCCATGGATCGATGCAAGATTGGTCAATAGAGATCTTGCATTTGTTGAAAAATTTGTGTATAATCCTAGATGTTCACCCCCAAACCCTCCTACATATGTTTTATTCAGATTTGATAACAATATAAGGATTCCATGGGGTGAGGTATCATATCAAACTATTTCTATTACATCAATTGAAAGAGGTACAACAAAACAACTTCCACTAAACTTGCTTGGAATTTGACAATCCATCAGTCATAGGGATTAACATTAGAGAAGGAAACTATACATATTGGAAAGACATAATGATAAATACTCATATTATATCATAACCATGAGTAAAAGATTTGGATGGTCTTTGAATTCAACCTCCTTTAACATATGATCGATATGAGAAGATGGCAAAGGGAGCCGGAGTGGCATCAAGAAGAAAGGAAGAATAGATTAAAATTGATCGTATTGTAATATATTTGTATTTAAGCATTATATAGGCTTATATTCTTTGATGTACAACATCAACCAACATGTTGAAATATATCATATTTAAACATTATAATCTTTAATGTCTATTCATTTGTATTGTTAAAAAATTTTATGGAATAATTTAACTGTAATTACCATGAATACATTAAAATATTACATCGTTTTGACCCACACACCTTGATTAGAACCAATATAGACCCATATAACTCTGGTTCTATGAAGCACAGAAAGGGATCAAGTCCCTTGAGGTGTAAGCCTTTCCTTCACTCAAAAAAAAGTTATACATATGGACACATCCCCCGCAACTGGGCTACTTCTTATGTTGCCTATAATATTTTAATATTATTTGGGAGAGACAAACACATCCCCCTCATCGAGGATGTAGAAATGTGCCTCTGGATGCAATAATTGCATTTTTAATGATAATTTTAAAATTAATGATTGAAGATTTAATTGTGTAAAATATTCTTAATTTAATGACATTAAAAGTATTATTACATATAAATTCAAAGAGAAATTGTGATGATATAAAGAATTAATGGATAAGAGAAAATTAAGATAACAAAAATAAGCAATCGTCTCTAATCTAAAAGATCAAAAGTATCATTATGTTTTAATTAGCAAAAAAAATAAAAAAAAATCAACATTCTTAAAATAAAAACAAATTGTGACACTAAAAGGGTTGAAGATTAAAATCACTTTGTCATACATCCACATTGAAGCACAATTTCAAAATATTTACTACCTAACCTTTTAACTCATGGTAGCTATGGTGATTTATAATTACCTTTCTTAAATATTTTAAATTAAAGATATGGAATTTAAAAGAAAACCAAGTGGTTCACAAATGTAATAATCACTCTCATGCTCTATTAATACACTCCTTGGGACATCATGGGTTCAAATATGGATTAGCTTCGAGTCACCGACGTGACACTCCTTGGGACATGATGGGTTCAAATATAGATTAGTGTAGACTCACTTTGGTGCTTCAGACATCATGGATTCAAATCTCTACTAACCTTGAGTCACTTGGGTACTTTTGTAAGACACTCAGAAACACCATGAGTTCAAACCTCGATTAACCTAGAGTCACTTGCAACGTTTTTCGAATCCCATAGCAAATTGCATTTAAATGGTCTATACACTCTGGTGCTTCTGATATCACACGTTGTAGAAGCCTATCAATGCAACAGTTGTGGATCCGATCAATGAAACAGTTGTGGTTTTTTACTGGGTCTGATGATCAGACTAATTGAATGTTTCTAGGAGCTCAATCCCTGGTTGACCATATTCCACTGAAAGTTCTTTTTATTGATTTCCTGTCCACCAAAGACACTTCCATAATATTATAAAAACAGGTTCTTTGAAGATCACAGTGGCCTTAGAAGTTGCGAGCATGATAAAAGACAACTAAAACGCCAGAATTTTGGATATAAATCCATTAAAATTATTTATGAAAACTGCTATTTTTGCAATTTCTTAATTTTTGTAATTAAATTTTGTTGTTATAGACTAAATGACTCATTTTAAAACAACCTAAATAGCCAAAATAATGATTTGAAACTTCTAAATTTTTATTTCAGAATGGATTCAGGCTAGTCGAGGGCATTTTAGTTAGGGCTTATACTTCTTCTAGATGTTGCACACTCATTCCTTGTGTCAGAAAGCATTGTCCTCGTTACTATGAATCCTTTCGAACAGTTCCTCCAAGAATCTTCGGTGGAGGTCTGACTCCTTAGAAAATAGTTCCTTTTAATCCATTGGCTATGGTTCCACTCTAGACGGTTACCTAAATACATCCAGCCACAATAGTAGCAATAGAACTACAGAGCCAACCCATAGTTGTTGTGTATCATTTCAAATAGTTTGTCAAGGAATATTCGGTTAAGATTCGAATCTTCGGTTAACTATGGCCTACCACCTGAATACCTTTAGCTAGAGGGATTCAACTCATATTTACTCTGCAGTTTTTTCATGAATCTTCCGTGGAGTTTGTATTCCTTAGCAAATGAAATGAATAAAATCTAAATCATGTACAGTTAAAACTAGATATCCTTGCTCTATTCTCAATAACCTAAGTACCTCGCCTGAATACCTCAATCTAGAGCACTCGTATCGCCAAAACTATGGAGCTAACCCATGTCACCCATTACATTAATGAACTGAGAATTTCCAGGGACATTATTTACATATACGTCAACGTCTGAGTGATAATGCCGATGAAACTACGATTGTCATTCACAATCAAATATAGTAATTTATTTATTATTTTATTTTTCTTCGATAAACTAGCACACCTACATAGTTTGTGGCTAGATCATGTCGATAGAGATTAAATGGTTGAGAGATAGTTATGGAATGGAAAATATTTTTTTATTCTTCATATTTTTTATTATCTATTCCTAGCTACATGTTATCACAGACATTTTTCTTGTTTTCCATTTATGAGCTATCAATTATTTTTTATATTCTTTTTCTTTTTTATCTCACATTCTTCTAGTTCTCTGCCATGAATTGTTGGTTATCCATTCATCAACTATGAGACCCCTGCATTGCTACCATTTGTCCATTCATCAGTTAGCTACTATATATATATATATCTCAACAGTACACTTGTCTCATCCTTGTCTGTAGATGAAAAAGCATAGGCCATAGTCCAACCCAAATCTCAAATAAAAACGGTAACAATACCTTAATCCACTCATGCAGAGCAAAATTTTAGGCATGGTTAAGGAGATGTGAACCACTAGATCTGATTTAATAATTATGTTTATAAAAGTTTTTATTTAAGTTTTGGGGTGGACTATGGCCTATGCTTTTTCATTGAGGACGATACAAGTGTAATGTCGAGATTGATGCTATGACAGTCGTTCAAAATTGGAAATAAACCATTATAAAAAAAAGGAATATAAAAAATAATGGATAACTGGTAGCAATGCATGAATAACTAATAGCTATAGATAACCAACACTTCATGGCAGATAACTAGAAAAATGTGACATAAAAATAAAAAGAATACAAAAAATAACTCATAATTGATAAATGGATAACAGGAAGAGTGTCACTGATAACATGTAGCTAGGCATGGATAACTCACACTTGAACCCATTTAACTAGAAGAATATGAGGAATATTTTTTTTTTTCCAAACTCTCTTTCTTTCATAACTATATCTCAACCATTTAATCCCTATCACCATCATCCATCCACAAACTATATAGATGTGCTAATCAATAATCAGATCCAGTTATAAAAATATATGCTTTTGTTTGATCCAATAATCAATGTCTGTATCAACCCACTCACATCTACCATTGTCCAATAACAGTATTAAATGTTACACTCCAAGCTACTTATCTAGTTTTTTCACTAATCTTACCTCCAATATCATGGAGTTAAACAATATTCAACTTATTACGACGACAGCAACATATACCCGTTAGGATCTCAAGCATAGTAATCCATTATATTAACGAAAGAAACCGTATGTTTGAAACTGCAATTTGTGTTGATCGCCTAGTTTTCTTCTTAATATGTAAACAACTATCCCTCTAACTATCGCAAAACTCCTTCATTGGCTATTTATTTCATTAAATAAAACAAATACGATATTGGAGCCCTTGGGTTGCTCCAGGGCACCAAGCGATTGTTACCAGAAACGTGATTTTTTAAATTGAAAAAGAGGGCTAAAATGCCATTCTTTTTTATGGTCGTTTTAGTTTTCAATCGTTCGAAAGTTAAACGGTCGTTGTTTCTCCTCCATTTTTACTTAAGGGACGCTTACCAACTTGTTTATCATTCTACACTTTTATGGACACTCAACCCGTTTATCAAATACTGGGAATATATATACGAGGTATAGGCAAGTTGGTGCCAATCATTTGAAGAAACGAACTCTGGGCATAGAAGATAAAGGGAGAAAAACTGTTAAAAAACCGCATGAATTAGTTGCACATGTAGAACATGCCTTAGAAATAAAAGTTATTATATATACCATGAGTATAACTAAGTACTGGCTGACTTTAATGGAATAAATACCTCAAATGATGAATCTAAGCCAAAGATATGATAGTATAATTTAATGGTGTTATAATTGGAGGCAGAGGACAAACTTTACTATTATAAGATTTTATAATAAAATGTGAGGTGTCTTTTTTTTTCCAATTTTCAACCTAGCTAGTGCGCATAAATAGATGTACTTAGCCACTTAGTTTTGTAGAGATAAAGGGCTATTAAACAAATATTAAACATTAAAATAATTACCAGATCCTCATAAATATGCATTTAAGGTATAACATAAATATAAAACTAAGAAAAAAAAACATAAAAAAATATTATTTAATAAGCAAAAAACAAAACTAGTAAGTATTAAACTTTACTCAATTATAGATTTATAAATAATTAAATACTGAATTATTAATTGAAGCTTTTTTAAATCTTAATTAAGATGCATTTAAGAATAACAAAATACCACGACCATGAAATGAATATCTATTGTACACTTGTTACACTACATTCAGTTAATCTTGTTAATCTGCTCAACGAAGTCCAAAATATAATATAATATGTAAACAACTATCCCTCTAACTATACTTTTAAAAGTGGGGACAGGTGATGGAAAAATGTTAGTAAGCAGTTTTTCGTTTTCGGGGCCTGATTTAATGCTACATGGTGTACAAAGACAAAGCTGATATTTTGGACTATACGGAGGACCCATGGGAAGATAGCTCTATTTTCATCACCCCATTCAGTTCAACCGCAGAAGAATTTATAGCTCAATCGGTAATGCTGCCAGCTAGAAGAACTGGTGTAGAAATGGAAAACGTGGCAGAGGAGTTGTTGAGCAATCTGACATTTGCCAACTTTTTGCTATCTCCAGCAATTGTTTTTGCCATAGAAATAGCTACAAGAAAACCTACTTTTTTCTATCTCCAAGCTCGGTGGAAGGGTTTTTTACCACAAACATGGTTTTCTCACCGCCTGACACGGTCAACGATGGCAATTTTCTCCTCCTGGACCCAGATGTCAGCCTGCTTCGAGAAACCCCACTGGATTTAGGGGTTTTGTTCGATGAAGGCTGGGCAGAACCACTCGCCATATGAATAGCTCCCCTTCTTACAACCAAAAGTGCCATCGCCGAAGGGTTTGTCAATTCCCTGCTAGAAATAACAGAACCTGGAGAAACCCTACCAGGATCCGGCTCAGACACTAGTCTCAGTCGTTCAAAAAGCTCCTCTGAGGTCGAAGAGGACGACAATTGCAGCCCTAGGAAGAAAAAGCAAAACAAATGCCTAGCACCTAGTGGTGGGAACCTAAATATTGTCTACAGAGTCAACATGGCCATAGAAGAAGTAGAAGATATCGCAAATTGAGTGCTAGTAGGGAAAATAAGAGGGAGAAACTCTAACATAGAAGAAATGAAGGAATGGGTGCACACAAACTGGACAGACCATTTAACATCTGTGGTTGAGGTAAGCAGGCTGTCAAAAGGTTGGTACAGTTTAACCCTGGGTAGTAAATAGGAAGTGGAGCAAATCTTGACTCTGAATTGGTTTTATGGCCTGATAGCCATTCTCTTCAAGAGATGGACTCTTCTCTTTGATGCTGACTATGAGAAAATGGACAGAATTCCCATCTGGGTTCGTCTTCCAGGTCTCTTGTAGGAGTTCTAGAACCCAACCGCTTTGAAATACCTTGGCAACGCCATTGGAACCCTTCTGGAAGCAGATCTTTCCTATCTTTAGACACATCGAAGAGCTGTGGCACGAATATTGGTTTTGATGAACATCAGAATGGAGCGGAGGGAGCACCTCAATCTCATATGGGGCAATGTAACGCGACAATAGATCTTGGATTATGAGGGCTTATCATTCAGATGCCATAGGTGTCACAAAGTGGGGCATCTAGAGAAAAAATGCCCTACTGCTTCCTCCTCATCGACAACCCGAAAAAGGAGGCATCCAAAGGAAGTTGAATCTTGCGATAAAGGGAAAAACGTCGATAATGGGGGCATCATCATCTGAACTAGTGCGGCCATATCATACTCTGGATGAAGGCCCTCAGCCTGAAGGGGAAAATATGTCACATTCAGGTATGTCTCCTGTTATTTCTCTAAAAGAGCAGCTATTTTCCTTAAATTTAAATGAAATTACCCCCATAGCTCCAAACTCTTTGGTCATAGTTCATCCCTCCCCTCATAGGATAAAACTAGTCCCCCTTCACCACCCTCACATCCACTCCCTTCTCACTCATAGGTGCCCCCCCCTAGTCTAGACCCCTAATCCACAACCCCACCTAAACTAATCCCTCCCTCTGCACCTACATCCCCAATTAGGTTTCATTTGCGTTCAAGAGACATCCCTTCTTGAGAACTCCCTCCATTGATTCTTATGGGATTAAGATCAACCCCTATTCTTCTAGCCATAGCGAAAGGAAGGGGCATGCCCTCTTCCCTCTCTTTTGCGCAACAAAAATCCCTCTTGGATCAAGAAAATGGCAAGCAAAAAAATCTCTTTGGGGCACTTAGAGCAGTGCAAGCCCTAAGGGGGCTCCCAAATGAAACTCCTCTCTCTTAGCTATAGGGTTCTGGCAAGTACCTGGAAAAAAACTTTCCCTAAAAAGGAGATATCATCCTTCTGTAGGAAACCCTAGGTTCAGAAGTAGAGGTTTCTTTGTGCTTATCTTCTATTTTAAGTAATTTCTCTTTTCTATCCCAGAGTGCAAAAGGATTCAGGAGGTTTATCAAAAGGATGGAACCCCTCCATTCTACACTGTGTAAACTCATGGGGGACCTCCTTTGGATTGGGGCTGGAAATTTTCTGGGAAGAAGCAAATTTATAGCTAAATATTATAAACATATATGGGCCTTACAATGACAGATCAACCTTTTGGGAGTTATAAAAGCTTCTCAGTTCCTCAAAAGAGAGAATGTGATTATAGGAAGGGATCTTAACTTCACTCTTGCTGTCCATGAGATCTGGGGTCCAAATGCAACATCAGATTCGTTGGCTGCCTTCTTCAAAACTCTCCTCCAAAACCTTAATCTGGTGGACCTGGACCCTCAAAAACATAAGCCAACTTGGACAAATAGAAGAGCCGAGGATGATCGAATTGCAAAAAGGCTAGATGTATTTCTGTTGGGATAAAGCATTCTTGAAAAGGATCTTCAGTTTAAACACTACATTGACTTGGGAGCTGACTCGGATCATCAGCTTATTTGCCTCGAAATTCTGAAAAATCCCTAGAAACCACCCACTCCTTTTAAATTTTGTACAACATGGCTAAAATATGAGGAGGTCCTTATACTCATCCATGCCAATTGGATCCCTTATAGAGTAGAAGCTGGATCACATGCTGCAATCCATTTTGTGCAAAATCTTTCTCAAGTGAAGAAGGTGTTGAAGGAATAGGAAAAAACCAAAACCATCCAGGATGACCATGCCCTTATCCAAATTGAGGTAGACTTGGCTGAAATGCACAATTTAGAAGGAGGTGGTTTCACAACTTAGGAGGAAAAAGAAAGGATGATCTAGTTAGAGTCAAACAAAATAAAGTTGTTGAAGGAAAGGGAGTAAATTCTGAGGCTCAAAGCAGTGCCATCTAGATGAATTATGGGAATGATAACACAAAGTTCTTCTAGGATTTTGCTAAGGGAAGAAAACAATAGAACACAATTTGGGAACTAAGAAACTTAGCTGAGGAACAAGTCACCAATTTTGAAGGAATGACGGATATAGGAAAAACCTATTTTGAAAACCTCTTTAGAGAAGATCAACAAGCCACCATAGAAAAATTCATGCAGACAACCCATTACTTCCCTGAAAGCATATCAAAAGAAGAAGAACTAAAAAACCATCCTTCACAACTTCCAAAAATAAAAAATCCTTGGCGCAGACAAGTGGACCATTGAATTATTCTTGGCAGCATATGATACAATTGGCCTTGACCTACTTCAGTTTGTAGAAGAATATTGGGTAAATGGCCTGGTACACCCACCACTGAACTCAACTTTCCTGGCTCTTATCCCTAAAAAAGATAACCCAGTCTCATTGGAGGACTTTAGACCCATATCCCTCTGCAACATCACATACAAGGTGATAGCAAAGGTGATTGCTCAAAGATTTAAGAAGGTTCTTTCCAAAATCATCTCCCATGAACAATTTGGATTTCTGGAGGAGAGACAGATTCATGAGCCAATAGGTTTGTCTCCGGAAGGAATGCATTCAATGAAAAGGAAATTAAAAGGAGTAATACTCAAAATTGATCGTTCAAAATCCTTTGACAGAGAAAATTGGATATATTTGAGGCTCCTGCTTACACACTCAGGCTTTCACTACTTCATAAAATGGATTTTGCTTGTATATCCATAGCTTCTTTTGCAGTACTTATAAATAGATCAGCTTCAGCCTTCTTTCCTTCTGAAAGGGGTCTCAGACAAGGATTCCCCCTCTCACCACTCCTTTTCATATTAATTGTAGAAGATCTCAGCAAATCCCTATTGGATGTAAGGAGAAGGGGACATATTGAAGGGATCAAGTTAGAAAATACTCTTAGTATCACTCACCTTCTCTTTTTCGATGACATCCTCCTCTTCTTCAATGGTTCCCCTAGAGAAGCAGAAAAGTTATCAGAAATTCTGAAAACTTTATGTTAAGCTACAGGAATAATCTTAAGTGAGAAGAAGTCCACTCTCACCACTTTCAATCTGGAAGAAGCCACTGAGAGGCAATTATTGGACCTTTGCCCTTTTCGGTTGCTCCGTTGGATGATGGGCTAAAGTACCTAGGCTCCAAGCTTAAGCCAAATTGTTATAAAAAGGAAGACTGGAATTTGCTGGTAGCAAAACTAGAGAAGAGGATAAACAATTGCTGCAATAGATGGCTCTCGAGAGAAGGAAGATTAGTCCTACTCGAATCAGTGCTAGAGTCGATCCCAGTCTATTGGATGTCTCTTGCTTGGATCCCAAAATCCATTCTATAGAAAACAAGAAAAATCTATACAAAATTCCTCTGGTTTAGGAGAAAAGAACAATTGGTCCTCCCTTGGGTAAAATGGGATCAGATAGCTCGACCAAAAGCCCTGGGTGGATGGGGGATAAAGAATACAAACCTTTTTGCCAAATAAATGGCAGAAAAAGTAGGATGAAGGTTCCTTACAACAAATCTCCTATGGACAAAGGTGGTATACCACAAATATATAAATCAAGTTCCCCTGTGGGATTAGACCAGAAACTCTATCACTATCACTTTTGGAACATGCTCAATCATTTGGAAGGAAATCTGTGATGATTTTCCTTTAATTCGAAGCGGATTCTCATGGAAAGTGGGGAATGGGTCTAATGTAAGATTATGATCTGATCCATGGACAAACAGTCAGCTCAACCATCTTCTTCCTCCTCATCTTGTTCAGGTTCTTCAACAAAATGGTGTCTTCCACCTAGATCAAATAGCTGACCTAGTTGCTATAAATATACGGTAGCAAGGCTAGCTAGGATGTCAAGACCTTGGAATCCCCCCTCAATGGAACCTGGAATGGAGAAAATATTTTTCATCCCTTAGACTAGCCCATATCATACTTATAGATAAGGAGGATGAGCTAGTCTGGGAACATGATGCTCATGGTGTGGACACACCAAAAATGTGGTATCAACAGTTATGCATTGAATCTTTCCCAAATGAAACCAAATGGTGGCAGGCTGGGATTTGGAAGCTTAAATCCCCTCTAAAATAAAAAAAAATTCATGTGGTGTACTCTAGATAACAAAACTCCTACATGGGACATAATGAAGAAAAGATATTTAGAGGGCCCATGTTGGTGTTCATTATGCAAAAATGATGAGTAAACATCTAACCATCTCTTCCTAAACTGTTCGTTTTCAACCCAAGTATGGAAGCATTCACAAGAAAAGGCAAATCATAGATTTTCTTGGTCTGTCCCTTCGCTAGAAGAGACCTGGAAGACTTGGCTTAACACTCCTTAGCTATCCCATCTAAAATCTCTCCATATCATTTACATTTGGTGGGTCTGGATCGCTTGGAATCAGGCAATCTTCCAAAAAAAAGCTTCCTCCCCAGAAGTTACCACCTCACAAGGTCTAGATATCCTCTCATACTTCCCCCAAATTAAGGATGCTCCCTAAATCAGAATAATCATAGATGAACATATAGACTACAACTTGCCTTGGCATTTTTTTGATGGAGCCTCACGAAACCTTGCTTGCGGGGGGGGGGGACATCCTCCACTTATCTCATAAACACCTTTTTCATTTCCAAATGGTCCTAGGGGAAGGCACAAACAATTATGCAGAACTATCATCCCTAAAACTACTTCTCCAATTTGCATTGGAAAAGGGATGTAGAAACCTTCAGATTTTTGGTGACTCACTTATCATTATCAATTGGGTTAATAAAGTGCAGCAATGTAGAACCCTTGCACTTAACAAAATCTATGAAAAAGTACACACCCTTTGGAAAGAATTTGACCACATCTCATGCCGTAATGTCTATAGGGAGCAGAATATAGTAGCATATCGTTTTTCGAAAGCTGGGGTGGAGATGGAATTCGGTGCTTGAAATTTTTTTGAACACAAGGACAGGGAAGTCTATGAATTCTACCATAGACCTTTTGCAGAAGCCCATCCTGCAAGCCTTGCTGACTGAACATATCATTTTACAATTTAGTCTTTTGGATAGATACATGCATAGAGATACATAATGGGGCTTTAGGCATAGTTTCGTTTTTGAGAACATGACTGATTTCTTCCTCGCGTTGTTATGGCAACAGTCATAGTATACACTTACTGGTTTCTTTTTGACACAAATATCCCGACATAGAGATGCTATTGCACAGGATGTTCCCGGCATAGAGATGCTATTGCCTATTACAAGTTTCCTTCTTTCTTCCCCTGTATTTCAATCTACATAAACTCCTTTTGTCAATGTATCTTCTTGCCTTAGATTGAGCCATAAAGCATTTTGACATTGCACTCTAAGTATGCTCATGGAAACCTTTTCCGTAGAGCATAGAGGCACTGCACTTTAAATATGCTCTTGGTCTACCTTTTCAGTAGAGCATAGAGACATTGTTCTTCACACCATGGCTTCCAATATAATTGTAATCATATTCATATGAACTCACCTTAAAAATTAGCTTTAAGAACAAAATTGACAAGTATTATATTTTTTTGTGTTGGTACCCGTTCTGTTTCAATTATTTTGTGTCTCATATCAATATGTATGAGGAGGCATCATCCACATCTGTTCTTCACAAATTGCGGGCATAAAGACCTAGTGAAGATGATGTTGTAAGCAATGAACTCACAATGGATAACGGCATTAGTGAGTTGGATGACATCATGGAGGTTGAAGGCATGGT
>LPNX011159296.1:47440-77343 GCA_001517045.1 Pseudotsuga menziesii | reverse complement strand
TAACCATAGTCTATGATATGTGAACCTAACCAACCGATTTCAAATATTAGTGTCGACCACGGTAAATTGTAAATTGTAAATTTATGAAATTGTAAACTATGTAATTGTAAATTCATGGAAATTTATCAAATTGTAAATTCATGAATATGAAATTTATGAAATTGTAAACTATGAAATTTATCAACTATGAAATTGTAAACTATGAAATTGTAAACTATGAAATTTATCAACTATCAAATTGTAAACTATGAAATCTATCAAATTGTAAACTATGAAAATGAAAATCAAATTGCATAACTTTGAAATTATACCTATATCAATGGGATTTGCTTCTTCCATCATAGCTTCATTTGGAATTTCTTCTTCTCTCAAGATTGTTCTTTTTCTCCTCTTCCTTTCTTTATCTTTCTCTCTTTTCTCTTCAATTTTGTTTTGATTTCTTTCATTTCTTCTTGTTCGACGTTGGCTGCTTCCCATTGTGATTGATCAACAATCCAAATTGATACTTGCAAAACAATCTACAATTCTAACTTTGTATGACAAAACAAACTTTTTTCAATGAAATTCTAAGGCAATTTTGAAGGAGACTTAGCTTAGTATGAATTATATGTTTATATAGATTTTGATTAAAAATTTGGGTGGGAAAGACATTAAAGTTTGTAGTTGGAGTGTCATTAATGTTCGAATTCACTCCTGGGTTTTGCTTTAAAGGACCTCGACCGAGCTAATACCTCGACCGAGCTAATACCTCGGTCGAGGTCTTAAGGAAACCTCGACCGAGGGTTTGATAAACCCTCGGTCAAGGGATTTACAAACCCTTGGTCGAGGTTTCCTTAAGACCTCGACTGAGGTATTTAAATACCTCGGTCGAGGTTCATACCTCGGTCGAGGGCTTAAAAAAACAGACTTAGCCCACATTCAAACAAATGAAAAATTTCATGTGCCTTGCAAAGGTGTAAACCCTGCCATTCCTAGCACATAACTGAGTGGAGTTGATGCCAATAAATTCATCAACGAATCTTCTATCCATTGACGTATCATACACGCATTTTGGCATTCATATGAAATTTATTTTTTAATTACTTCTAAAACTTATACTTAGAAAACCACACTGCAACTTCGAAGCAGCTCAAAGAAAAATATGCAGAGTTAAAAATACACAGCCAAAAAATTCTTAAAAATGCACACATCACATATCGACGTGTCCTCTTCAAAAGGGTATCTTTGGTTTTTCAATTTTTCAAAAAATAGAAAAAATTTCTTTACTTGGACAAATATGTGTTTAAAACGATGCTGAAATCGAATGTGGTCACTTTCGAAAAATAATAAATAATTGACACAGCCGAAAAAAATTAACAAAAAAATATGCACATCACACTGCATTTTATGTAGATCATGCTCATATATATATATATATATATATATTTTTAATTATTAATGCAAGATTGAATTACTCTACGTGGACACGAGCCACTTATTAGCTTCTTCAAATTTTTAAGGTCACACAGTTCATTAAATGCAAAAATTCATACATTAAATGACATCGGAATATTTTTAAAAAAATATCACTATGAAGCCAACATAATATTCTACAATTTGTTTTTTTACTGCAAGTCAAAATTCACATGGCATATATGCATTTTGAGGGCTTCTATCTAGCACATGAGTTAAAAATCAGGTTTTCATCACCAAATTTGGCCAAAAAGTGTTACCCATCTTCATGGAATCACCCTTCAACATTTTCAGTGCAAATATGACAAAAACATGTTTACTTTCTACTGTCAAATGCAAACACGTTTTTGAAGGATTTTGTTTGAATAGAGTGAAGTTCTCTAGTCCCATGTATGGTGCTAGCCTCGTATGGTAGTGATCTATCTATATATTGGACCCCAACAAGCCAAAAAAACCTACACAATAAATGATAAATCACAAATGACAACTTTTAATGTTAGTGTACAAATACTTCAATGTTAGTACATACATTTTTTTAAATTGACAATTACTATAGATTAAAAAAATAATGTACATACCTAGACACATATTTTGATTGTTGACTACAATCATGGCTTAGATTTGATTTACACCATTGGACAACCTCTGCAGCTGAATGGAGTCGTCTAGAAGAATGGTTCATTTGCCATCTTTGAAGTGCTCTTTTTACTTATGCTCCTGCACCATCATGTACACCTTTTCCATGTCCAGTTTCAAAGAAATTCCAACAATGTTTAATGTTCATTGCTTTATGAAGTTGACATAACCAAAAAAATGATCATGAAGATTTAAATTATCCTGCACATCCATCCGACCATATCCAATTTTCATTGAATTTAACTTTACAACTTTTTAGTGAATCATAGAAAAAAATTTCAATACAATGTTGAACAAAATGTGTATCATGTGTACGATCATCACTGATATAAAAGTGATATTCTTTAATCACATCTCAATTGTCACACATGCTTTCAATGCCATCAACATCTTGTTGAGAATGTCTATATAGAACATGGAAAAATATTGAAACTTACTCAGAATCATAGTATTCACTTTGAATCTCTTTTTGTGTAGCAAATGTGTAGTTTTCTGCAAAATCAACCACAAACAAAATTGTTCCAGCTCGAAAAATTTCACGGGAATGTTTGAATTGAAGGTATTTCCATCGTGCTCTATGTGAATGCTTGGTGTATTTATAAATTTCACTTTCAAATTTCTTGAGAAAATTTGTCACACATATTTTATCTTCTCGCAATTCAATTCTTTTGGAATGTGCATCACTAGAACTTGTAGAATAAATGTTGTATTCATATCTTCTCCAATCAATGGTTACATTTGAAAGTGACTGACCATTATTGATAGGGTATTTATTGTGGAATAAAACAAGACTTCCACAACCATGATAATGTTTTCCATTGATGCATTTCTTATTATAAAATACTTCATCGTGATTTCTCTCACATAGGGTTTGAGATATGAATTCATGTACTGTGGGAGAAGGTGGTGAATTTGTCCAAAACATTTTACCAAATTCAAGAAACATGTCGTAATATAATTGAAATTGCACATGATAACAACAACAACATGTGTCACGTATAGTAATAGGTATAACATACCATGGTTTTTGTTGCACGAATGTAGTGAATGACATATTAATTCCACGATGATCTTCCTTGAATTTATTGAACAATTGTACTTGTGGCATTTCCATTATATGTTTTGGACGACTTTCATATACATTTTGTGATACTCTTTGCCATATCACATCGCTTGAATTTGGGGAAACTTGAGCATGTTCCAACCAATATTTCTGTACAATATCTTTAATACCTTCTCCCATTCTATCTTCGTAAGGTTGTCTACAAATAATTTCCCAGCAATTAAGTTCATCATTTTCATCTATTTTCATTCTGAATTTGCTATGTTTGTATAATGTCTTTCTTGAGGTTCCAATTTCTTGTGCTAGTTGTGTTGTCAAACGTTTGTGTCTAGTACTAGCTGAAACAAATGTTGTCTGAATTGCTCTACGTGCAGCACTGGTATCTTTCTTTCTGGATTTTCCAAAAAAAATTATTGCATCACCTATATTTTCTATCACATTATGTTTTAGTTTTGACTCTTTTGTCGCCTTGTGAATACCCAATAATGATGTAGCACCTTTTAACTTCTTGGACCCCAATAAACATCTCAAAATTTGTGCATGTCCTGCTATTGAACAATCTTTGAGAATATCATCATAAATTTTGTAGCACGATATCGTGAAACATGTATGGGTAATTTTTCTCCATATTTGTCGCAATCAATGTCTTCTAACATTTCATCATCAATGGTGAAAGTACCTATACATCAAATTAAATTTAATTTAACATATGTCCAAAAATACAATTCATTATAAAAAATGAATTTAGAAAATACATGATATATACATTCCAGGTCCAATTTCTGGATCTTGGTTTTGATCTTCAATATTGACTTCATCAACATTAAGATGTAAACCACTATTTACATCTTCAACAATGGTCTCTTCAACTTCCATTTTTTCTTCTTGTACCCTATTTTCATTTTCCATTTCATCAATAGTGTCATGTAAATCTGTTCTTATATCTTCAATTATTTCTTTCGTTTCTGCAACCCTTGCTCTTTTGGTTGAAAAAACCCCTTGCAAAGAAACTACTCCTTTGCAAAAATACCTTGAAAAAAAAAACTCTTTGGAAAAAAACCCATTGCAAAGAAATAACCTACTTTGAAAAAATATCTTGGAAAAAAACTCTATGAAAAAACTTCTTGCAAAGAAATAAATTATTTTCAAAAGTACTTTAGAACACAAAATCTTTGGCAAAAGTGCCTTGGGAAAAAACTCTTTGAATGTACCCCTTGAAAATAAATAAGAGGAAAAATACCTTCTAAAAAAAACCCTTTGGCAAAAGAAATCTCCTCTGAAAACCCCTTCAAAAATATTTTTACTTATACGAAATGAAGAGGTGAGAAAATAATGAGGCTCTTTCGTTTTACTTATACGAAATGAAGAGTTGTCGAAATAATGAGGCCCTTTAATTTTACTTATACGAAATGAAGAGGTGCGAAAATAATGAGGCTCTTTCATTTACTTATACGATTTTTTTTCCAGCCGACGAATTTTTTTTTTGCGCTTAGTTTTTTGGCTGAACAACCTTGCTTGTAACGTCTCCGTTACATAAAAACATTGTTTGGCTGAATAATTATTCGTCTGAATAACCTTTGAAACATATATCCTGCACAGTTTTCAGGTTTCTCCATTTTTGAAAGGTAAAATGGATGCCTTACACTACAAATCAACTGTCGGACTTGATACCTTTAGTTTCGTCAATAAATCTACTTTCCGTAGGTATATATTTTGTTGTGTATACGTGAGATTCGATATTTTTATTTTTTTTTGTCTCTTAACATTTGTCGAGTTTAGTTTCATCTCTTTCAAAATGCGGTGAAATGAAAAATATATAACTTTAAAAATACACCACCAAAAAAGTTGAAACAAATATGCTACGCTTCATTGGAGTGTCTACTTCAAAAGGGTATTCGTATATTTTTAAGTTTTATAGTCAATTGAGAGAAAATTGGCTCAACCAAAAACATGTTTAAAACTGACAAGGTTTTCCCATTGATCGAATTCAAAAAATATTATAATTAGTATATAGATCCGATGGTTACAAAGTTATAGTCATCGCAATAGTATATTGTGTGTAGATTTTCGTAGCATATTTTTTTTTTGCAAAACACAACTTTAACAAAGATTTTACGGGTGCAAACAAACATGACTATTTTTTAATCCTTTCATTTCATAAGGACACACTGTCAAACATTTTCCGAAATGACATATCAAATCTCAATAAAAAAAATTCAAAAAATTATGAATAGAAAGCTAACATAATTCTCTAAAAGTTTTTTTTTACTTGAAAGTGAAATTCTAAATGAAAATATCACTTTCGTTCACCCAAAGTTGAAAAACATGAAAAAATCAAATTTATTTTCTCATAAGACCCCCCAGAATAGACACCCATCTTCATGGATTCACCCTTCCAGTGAGCTATGGAAAATCCTCTAAAAATATATGTGCAAGTTGTAGTATCAGTTCGAATTTGTAGAGATGTGTTGATATTTAGTTCGTATATTGACAAGGGTTTGTAGAGCAAAATCAGATGTGTAGAGATCATGGAACTTCCTCTTGAAAATTAGATATCTTGTATTTCCTGAGGACCAACTATGATACTTACAGTGTATGGCCCAAGAATGGACTCTGAGTGTGCCAAAAGGAGGCTGAAAATATCTGCAAATCTTTGAACCTAAACTATGCTCAAACCCTCATTCCCATGGAGAGCGTACCTGCTATGATACCACTGATCTGGATCTTGGGGGATGAGACCCAGAAAGCTTGGATTTCGAGAGAGGCAGGGAGTAAACCTACAAATTGTTATTATTTGATGCATAGAGTAACATAGAGAAACATAGATTAAATAGGCCACATTAAGGGGTGAGGCTCAAAGATGGTTCTTTGAGCCTCACCTCGCAAACTATACTAATAAACGCACTCAAAACCAGTAGCCCAATAACACAAAATAATAAGACCACAAAGGTAGGATGCCAAAAATCTTTGAATTCTTTATTGAGAAGGCATAGATCCTTTTTATAACATTATTACAATGTTCCTTGGAGCAATACCATGGGTTGTGAAATACCATGGTTGAGAGAGGTACAATGTGCCTTCAAGCCATACCATGGAACAAAACCATGGGTTGTCAATTAGCATGGATGAGAGAGGCATGTCTCTCCATTTAATGCTTTTATGATGACTGAGAGAGGGTGGCCTCTCCATTTAATGCTTTTATGACTTATGCATCTGAATTTAGACCATATGCCCCCTAAAATTCGGATCAAGGAGCCACCTTAGAGAGGTGTAAGATATTTTATTATCTTTTATGGATATATTGCATTTTTTCCCTTTTAGTTAGGGCTTCGTATATTTTTATCTTTTCAGTTTTAAGAGACTCATCAAGAGCTTCCTTAATTTCTCTCCTTGCACTTTAACAATCTTTATCATACCAAGGGTTGGTTTTGTTATTTCCTTTATTACTTGAAACTTCAATTGAGAACTTGTTCATAGAATATGAGAGGGTTGTAGTAAAATTATGATAGAGGTCTTCTATGTTATCTATGCTTGATAAAGGAAGAAAATGGATTTTTATTTCATTTAGAAAAGATCATTTTTATTTCTATCAAAGATCAATTTTTTTTTCTATGAGGATTATCTTCTATGGGATCTCTATGCATGACGAAATTGAGAGTTACAATTAAAGGTCTATGATCTGAGTCAAGCTCGTGGTCATTTAATATGTCAAAATTTATTATTTCGTTGTGTAAAGGGATATTGGAAATAACATAATCTAACATGATGCTACCAAGCCCATGGATACAGGTCATCTGGCTAGAATTAATGGAATATATATTCACTAGAAAAAAAACATACTTTTGATATTATATTAAGAATAAAAAACTACATCCTCAACACCCATATTCCTGTGCAAAGTTGGAATACTAAAAAAAAACAAAAAGATCTGAGAAATATTATATTACAGCATTGATTCACAGGAAAAGAAATAAGCAACCATCACAAAAATAGACCAAAAAAAAACTAACAGACTGAGTCTAATCACATAACAAAACAAAACAAAAAAAAATATCACACAAAAGGGACCTAAAAACACAACCAAGCACTTAGGCCTTAAAGATAATACAATTTCTAGAGATTTCCAGTTGTCCCTCATTTACCTCTTCCCAAAAAAGAATATCTTCTTCAAAAGACAAGGATTCCTTTGATAAAGATTCACCATCCTAATTAGTTTATCTGTAAATATGTTCAATCTCCATGTTATGAAAAGAAGCTAACAGAGATTTAGTTTTTCTACACCAATTTATAAGAGAGAGAACCTGAATCCTGCTAACATGTTTATCCCAATTTATAATTACTAATGAGCTACCCTAGATCTTAAACTCATAAATCCAAAAAGTTAAAGCAACTTTACACAAGAACCATAAAGAGGTGACTTCATCTTTTTTGTTGGTACCCCGTCAATTATTCATACTTAATCAAAAGAAGTGATCCTCGTTAATCTTAAGAATTCCTCTCACAACACATAATCCATCTTTAGTTGCTCCATCAAGGAATCCATCAACAGAAAGAGAAAATGAAAAATTCTCAATCATTCTCTTCTTAACACTGTTTTCCTTCCCAGTATGAAATTCCTTATAAAAACTAACAATTTTCAAGAATATATCCCTATTACTCAGTAACATGTTCTTAAATAAAAAACCAATTCTAGTCTTCCATATTCCCTAAGAAACAAACAAAGGAATATTTCCATATCCTTTATTCAAATTGAACCACATATAGAAATTATGTTTAAGAGCCTAACTACCCCAATTCTATGCAATCATCAAAATATTGCAAACTCCACACTATATTTGAGTAGTGAAATTGTGGAAAACAAAGATATGATCAACAGTCTCCAACTCATTTTCACACAAAATACAAATGTTTGGTCTGATCCATCCACGAGGCATAAGATTATCCCAAGTTTGGATAGAATTTTCCAAAGCGAGCCAAAAGAAACACTTTACTTTAAGAGGAACGTGCCAGTTCCAAATTTTGTTATACCACCATTTAAGAGAAACATAAGTATTTTCCTGAGAAATAACCATATAAGTTGTTTAAGAATTCAATATACCTATAGAAGAGTTATGATACAAAATAAACTTTCCTTGACCTTCTGAAAGACAACAACCAATTGCATTAAAACTAGAGGTAAAAGCATTCCACTCATCAGCCTTATGTTACCTAAATCGAGGTCTTCAGCACTTGACCAATAAGAGTTACCATTAGGTGTCCAAAGAGGCCTTTTGATATGGACCAGAGTATTAAAGTTTAATTCTTCTAAATAATCCCTTAAAAGAGAAGAGAGAGTATATTTATCCTACATACCCATAATTGGATCAACTCCCACCAGAATATTGGTTCCATCACCAACCTGCCAAGCAAGACCCTTACGCATCCATGGAAAGACATTTCTGAATCCATCCCAAAAGATAGATGCATTCTGAAAATTTTATTTGGTTTCCATAGCCAACTTAACACATTACCCTTCAAATATTTACCATGTATAACTTCCGTTCAGCTACCTTTCCCAAAAATTTCCCTCTGGAAACATTTTAGACAAAGACCTTTACTAAACCAAAACAAGTTTTTGATATCCCATCCACCTCAATCCTTTGGAGTCAAAATAATTTCCCAATTGACCATATGCATATTCTTCCCCTCATTCTTACCTGACCATAGAAAATTAAACATAATTCTTCATAGCACCTTTAATATTGATTTTGGAGATGGAGCAAGTGATAGCGAATAAATAGGGATACCAATCAAATTAGGTTTGAGTAGAGACAATATTCTACCTATGGAAAGGAGTTTAAATGTCAAATGTCATACTATTTTCTCAAATTTCTCAACCATCCACAGACAGTCCTTTATTCTATATCCATTGGGTTTAAGAAAAAAACCCAAGTATTTAAAACATTGACCCAAACTATAAAACTTAAATGGAAGCAAGGAATAAATCCTTCCCTCAATGTCATCACTTAGTTTTACAGAGTGGAAAAATGATTCTTTTAAACTCATTTCCATATGAGGCACCAGACAAGATAAATAAATAATATCAGTAAATGATTTCCTTTCTTCAGCAGAACCGCCACCAAATAACAAGACATCATCAACGAACAATAGATGTGTTATGTAAATTGAAGGTCCATTTTAATCCCATAAATTTTACCTTAAATCCTTTCCCTTGTGATCATACAACTCAGACCTTCAATAACAAGAATAAAAACATAGGAGATAATGAGCAACCATGCTTGTTAACCCTGGAACCTTTAAAAAAATAAATGGGATAGCCATTAACCAAAATAACGAACTGAGCGAACTCCAAAAAAGACATAATCCAGTCCACAACCAAAAGAGGAAGACCAATATGAAGTAATAACAATTGCAATAAGACCAATCAACCCTATCATATGCCTTTACAAGATCCATTTTCATCAATAAGGCATCCAAACCTATTTTTCTAACAAAATGAATTACTTCTTGAGTAACTTTGATAACATCTGTGATATTTCTATCCGTAAGAAAATCGAACCATTCTTTTGACATCCCTTCGGAGAGAAATGGCTTCATCCTATTAGCTATAATTTTTTATATAAATTTATAAGACAAATTACAAAGAGTAATAGGTCAAAATTAGTCGTTGAAAGACATGGGATTATTACATTTAGTAATAAGAGTAAGAAATGTTGAATTAAAATCCCTAGAAACATACCCTTCAATCCTAGAAAATTTGACCATATCACGAGTTTCTTCTCCCATGATATCAAAAAAGGTTATAAAAAGATAAACAGTCCATCCATTCGAGCAGGAGATCTTCTCCCTAGCAAACTGCTTTAAAACCTCCTTAACCTCTTCCATTAAAAAAAATTCACAAATAAATTCACCTTCATCTTGGGAAAAGAAAGTAGGAACATGGATCAAAACTTTCAATTGAGCATCATTTTTGCACCTACCTGAATCCTTATAATTATCCTTAAAAAAATTCCTAGTTTCGCCCTCTAAATTATTCTGACATAATTTTATTTCTCAACTCATCAAGCGGTTCCTAAATAGCATTATGGTTCCTTCTACAAGATGCATAATTATGAAAAAAATGAGTATTATTATCTCCCAATGCCTTTGACAAGGAACAACTCTCTAAGTACCATTCCATCTGTCATTTTTTCAGTAAGGAAGAAGAATTCAGTTTGATATCCTTAATAGCCAATTTTTCCTCCTCATTTAAAATGAAATCCTCCCTTCTAGCAAGAATACTATTTTTATATTATTAACAAATTTATTCAACAACTCTTTATCCTTTTTCTTTTGTTCCTCAATCCATTTTGACTCTACCTCCTTCAAATGATTCAATTTTTCAATTAGTGAATCCATAGGATTAACACGAGTATCCAACTCATAGTTTCTCCACCTCCCTCTGACCATGCTATAGATATATTCATTTAATAGCCAAGAACTATTCAACTTCAAAAAAAAATTCCCATCCTACTTGAATCCATCTAATTGAAGGATAATTGGATAATGATTAGAAATATAAACCTTCTCAACCCAGGTTCTGTATTTTTGAACCGATTGAAGTAAATTAGAATTGATCATGAATCAATCTAACATTTTTCTAATCCCATCCTTTCCACGTCTACCATTTGACCATGTCGGTTCCAAGGTAACAAGAAACAAATCAACCAAATTTGTTCTCATGAATAATGTCAAAAATAAATCAGTAGACTAGTCTACTTTAGCATGAGGAACCCCAAACCTCTACAGAAGACAATTATAAGCTTAAATCCCCCACCAGAATTAAATCACTAATTCCCAAGAGCCTCGAGTATTCCAATCGGTTCCAATAAGAATCTCTTTCTTTATAAGGGTAATAACAATTTTGAAGATAAAAATACTGATCAATGTTCCTAAAGCAACCTTCCAAAAGAATGTCACTGAAAGTTTCATACAGTTTAAAACTGGAAAGGTTAGGGTTCCACCTAGATAAAAAACCCTTGAAAGTTCGTTCGATCTCACAACAAAAAAATCCCACCCTAAAATAATGTTTTCCAACACCTCTATAGCCTGAACATCTAAGCACCTAGGTTCTTGCAAAAAAATGATATAAGGGTCAGTATCCCTGAAAATTTTAGACAAATCCTTGACCTTTGTAGATCTTCCTAACCCTCAAACATTTAAAGAAAGGATGATCATTAAGACTCTATTGGGACTAGCTTCTTTTCTCCATGGGCCCGATATGAAGGATAGGTTATACTAGGTGAAGAAGGAGAAACATCATTCAACTAAACGAATAAATAAAGGCTTATAATCACTCATAGATACTTATTCCCCTTTTTTCTTTTTCTTCCTTTACCTAATGGTAACATTCTAGAAGTAGAGGGTATGCAGAGGAGAAAACCTAGGATTATCCTAATGGTTTTTTGAAAATACATTCAAGGTTTATTTAAAATAATTCTTCAATCCCTGTGAAGAAATGACCAACGTGGATTCGTCTCAATCTATAATTAAGGAAATAGGAAAAGAACACATAACCTCCCGACCCAAGGCTACATCAACAACCTTAAACCATTCCGTAGAAGATAGAATTGTATCAATAGAATTCATAGAGGCTAAATTAGGAATCAAATCTAAATAACCCCCGACAACAAAACTGTGACTACCCTCAGAACCAGACCCAAAATCAGCCATGGATTTCACAGAATCAAGATATTTCAAACTTGAAATGCGCAACCGAATATACAAAGATAAATCCTTCCCAAAACCCATGTCATATAATCGTTTATCAAGATTGTATTCCATATTTAAATTGAAAAATTCATTTCAACCTTTGAAAGATATTCCTAAGAGACTAGAAAATTGGAATGTTCCTTGGCCGAAGAAAATTCACAATTCTGGTTCTGCAGAAGAAGAGGTGAATCCCCAAAATCCAATTGATGAGAATGATAAGCATATTCCTCTGAAAAATCCATCGAGCTTCCTTTTTTGCTAACACCATAAAAAATATGTACAATGGGCCTTCATATGATCGGTTTCATGGTAAGCATGAATTCTAAATGGTACATGCAGATAATCCATATGCTGAATAATAACGTTTTCACCCCAAACTATTTCCAACTCTGGAATAGGACATTTTGGTATGGCAAATTCGACCATTACCTTCTCCATTTTCTTCTCCACACCCAACAGATTCTTCTAATCAACTCTGAAAAATTTACCAACAATGTTCACATAATCCTCAAGCACATTCCAATTCCATAATTTCAAAGCGAAGCACGGAAGGAGAAACCAAAAATGCCTCCTAGTTTGATGCTCTTTCTCAGGATTAAACGCATGATGCCATTTTGTAAGGAAAAACGAACCCTCCTTCACTAACCAGATGTTATCCAACAAAATTGTGTGTGTTCAAGTTCTTGAAAGATGAAGCACATCCATCTATTTAACAATAAATCAACCCTAGGATCCAACCGTAGAAATGGTGCCCAATTATTGTTTACCCATTCCACCAATTCCATTCTATTCATTTTTTTGCCTCAAATATCCCCACGAATGCACGAATAGAACGATATTTGACTCTGTCCAGGCTCACATATTGACCCAAAACAAACTGACGTGAGAACTCATGTTCCTTATAAGCTTTAATTTTCCTCTAAAGTCGATCTTTGTTACCCACAAATTTATTTATCAGTCTGCCACCATTAGGATTTCTCAAGATAGTATAATCACTAGACTCACGACCAAGCCCAGAAATGGGTACCTTTGAACATATTGCCTGAATATGTCCAAGAGATATTGCCATTTCTAGTAAAACCTCCAACTAGTAGTAACCTGTACCACCTGGTCAGTGGTAGACCGGTACTTGATAAAAAGATCCTTTTCCATCCAATAAACTCAACCCAAAAAACTGGTAACAGTAAAAGTGAATCTATCATTCCCCTCTAAAACCAAAAAGAGCGCTAAGAGTAGCAAAAAAAATCCCACAAAAAGCATAAAACTAACATATCACAAAGAAAAAAACCCCAACATAGTGAAAAAGGTTACTACACTATAGAAAAAATAGTTCCTATTTTTTATGAATTGGTTAGTACTAAGTCAACTATGGGGATTGACGAAATCCAAGCTACTGCAGTGATCCTTCCTCCTCTACTGAGAAGAAATCCAGTCGAGGTGTAACACCCCAGTTTTGACCCCATTTGCATTAAATATATATGATGTTGAATATTGTAATTAATCATGGTGTGGAGCTAAAGGAAAAATCCCCACCACTGATTTATCATTTTATGTTTCGGCGATTCAAATCGATGCCGATGGTATTTTGTGCTAACCAGCACATTATAATTTTGGACATCACGTAAATATGCAATTTAATTAAATACCCACAACTAGATATGTGAATGCAGCATTAAAAGAGATGGGGGCATGATTTCCTAAGGATAAAGGGGGGAATATTTAACCTTTGGGGTCAATAGGAAAAAGACAAATGTCAATAAAAGAACCATCAAACAATCAACTACCTTTCTTGTCTCATTCACCCAATCATTTAATTCTGCCAAAAATTGGTTGAAGTAGCTATTGCATGGGGATGGGAAGAGTATGGGCAAGGAAATTCAAATTTGGGAAAAACCCATTTTTGGGGAAAAACATTTTTTGACTTTTGGGGCAAGTTAACACCCAAAAATGCATGCTTATTTGGCTATCCATCCACGTTCTCCATTTTCTCTCACAGTGGAAGCTTGGGAGTGGTTTTCCTTCACATTTTTGGATTGTTGTGTATGCTTCCTGCACGTTGGGGGCTCCTAGGCATTTTCCGCACCATCATTCATTCATGTTGGGGCTCTCTCAAGCAGTTGGGGAGTTTCCTGTGTGTGGCATTCCTGATTTTGGAGTTGTTGTGCATTCATCATCCGCGTTGTTGCATATTTCACCATTTTCCCCATGACTGGGAAGTCGTTTTTGGAAATCTCAGTGACTGGGCTCTTTGTTTGATGGTTTTTACTATGGTTTATCCCCATTACCCGGTTGGGACAAACCGTTTTTATGTTTCCCAACGATTTGGAGGAGAACCCATGTTCTCTTGGGTGTTGTTGAGTTCGGTTTTGGTCACGTTAGGGCCAAAACCTCCTTGGAATAGGAATTTCTATTAGGGGGTTGTTTTCACCCACCTTGGAAATTCATTTTGTTTCCAAACTGTTTTTCCTGAACCCATAATTTTGTATTTTGCTGTGTATGCATCTGTGCTTTGGTCTGGACCTGCATTGTGCTGTGTAGAGAATTCATGTGTTGGCTTGGCGGAGCAAATCCAATAATACACCTGTTAGTGGGTTGGATGTGTTTGGATGTGGCTATTTACTTGATAATAGATGTTTAGTCTTGTTGTGGGTAAGTCTGTGACCCTAGTTCATTTTGGAAATCATGCCCGGCTCGGGGGTGGCAGTGATGCCGAGAGAGTGAGGAGAATGCTGGCTTATGGTTGGGTGGTACGTTGCAGCGACATAGTTGGTTGTGGGACGAGCTTCACTTCTAAGATAAGCATTCGTGTCCATTTTATCTCTGCAATTGTATATGTTAATTAATGAAATATGAATAGGATGAATGATTGAATGAAATATGTATTATTCCGCTGTAGATTTCATATGTTATACATCTATGTATGTTTTTAAGTTTCATACAAATTATATCATGTTAATGGGGCTAGTTTTCCCGGGTTGCTAGCGGCATACTCGCGTCCTCTCTCTGGTAGAGGGGTGGGGACATGACACGAGGAAATCCTATGGTCTTTTCAGACTCCATCCTTCCATCCACCCTCCAAGTATCCCGTCTAAAAATTGTTATAAAAATTATATACACATTATATGAACATAAATATAAATATTGTATCAGATATCATATTTCCTTTCTAAGGGAAAGGTAAAGGTAAATGGTTATTTTTTTCCATTTTAATAAATTATTAATCACTTTTGAACATATTATATAATAACCTTTTTCATATAAGGAAGTTGGTACTAATGCTTATTTATTTATTAATTTTTTTTTGTTTTTTAAATAATTAGAATAAGTGGAACTATAGATATGATATAATAAAATTATTTAGGTTATTGAAAAAAAAATTAAATTAATTTTTATTCTTTTGTTTTAAGACCAAATTAGCTATTATCTAAAAGACATAATGGAAAACAATCCTATGATAACCACTTTTAATGGTTCACATAAGTAATCATATGCTATTTAGGATAGTGGAGGTATTCCAAGATAATCATAAGGTGGTTTATAACAAAATGATCATAAGTGAAGTCTTTGAGAATCCCCTCCTTAATTAGATATACATACAAGAGTACCAACCAAAAAACAAAGACTAGTGAAAATACTATTAACATATCCAAGTCTTCAACTTGATTTTTATGGTTTGAAACTTCATGAGGTTCAATGGAGATCTTCTTTAAAAACCATAAAATATGGATGTTGAATATCTAGTTTGAAAAACTCATTATGCAACAAATGAGCCAAAAATCCTACACATCTTCACAAATGTGAATTCAAAACTAGTGAGAAAAAATATGATGAGAAGTGAATCAATTTCAATTCCAACACATCCCAATTCCTAAAAGTGACAAAAAATCAAGTATGCTAAGAAAAAACGTAACATTCAAGGAATTTTGAGGTCTAAAATTGGCCTCCTTAGGAAAATAATAAAACAATAGTTAAAATAATAAAATAATATTTATTAATTTTGGAGGAAAAAAGAAAAAACTACTTTTTGTGTTCGTATTTTCGACATATCTCCCTGTTTTTTACTCAAATTTCGATCAGGAGAGATCCTTGGATGTGGAATTCGATTCCACATCCAATGAGCTCTCTTGATTGAAATTTGAGTAAAACAACAGGGAGATACGTCGAAAATAGGAACAAAAAAAGTAGTTTTTTATGACAAATATGTCAATTCAACCATTATGGTTGACTCATTTTATTGGAATTCTATTGGTTCTTGAATTCCAACTCACAAGAACTTATTGTTGGCGCGTTTTCTTATAAGTCCCATTTTAGACCCCAAATTTCCTCTAATGAAAATCCATTTGTCCCCTACTAGATTAAAAAACCATCCTTGTAAAGTCTAATGATTTCCAAGTGACAAATTGTGTTCATTATTCTCAGAGAATCACACATAAAAACAACTATCAATAATCCAGTTGATAACAAAAATGTTGGTTAGCATCTCTATCATGTACCCTATAAACCGTGTATATAAAAATCTTGTGAATGATTCAAAATGATTGAATCGTAATCCTTCCAAAATCCATTGAGAAGAAAACCAAGTAAAATATTGTTACTACTCCAAATCATGAAACCGAACCATCAATCAAAATGTTAAACAATCGTGCATGCCACAAAATTACAAGTGACTAAATCCTGAAATGCAAAAATGTGTAAAACCATCCATCCATACCAATATCCTGAAAATGTATCAAAATATCATCATGCTCCTAAAAATTCTCAAAAACACAAGTGGTAAATTATCTTGGTGAATGTCCTTTAACCAATATAAAACTTGATGTGAGTGATCCATGTCAACATCATCAATTCCTAAATCAATAATTTTGTTTTCAATCAATCCACAATCCATATTCATCATATTCGTAAAAAAAAACTAAAAAAGTCCATCCGTCATCCTAAAGAAATAAAAGTTGATATTCAAATTGTTGTGGCTATTTGACTATAAACAAGTTCTCTCATAATATATTTTAAGATACTATAATATATTATTATGGATTGCTTGTCTTTAGATAACATATTTAATATAAAACTTAGTGTTGAAATAAACTAAAATTGAAATGAAAACAACAATAAAGTAATACAACGCCACATAATGAAGTGTACAAGATGTACTCAAGGAAAACTTAATATGTGAAAAGCCCATCTAGAAGGTGAGGCCTATTCTCCGCTCTCTTCTTTCAAGAATGAAAATAAAAATAAAGGGCCACTTACTATGGATTTCCATGGATACTATCGCTAATATGACTCTTACACGATCATCTACTTCCTCTATTCTACTCCAAAATTCCACTCCCAAATGATAAACTCTATTATGGAAAAATAAACAATAAAATAAGAATGGAACCCCTTCTATTCTCAATTATGCACTATTTAACATATGTCAATATAAATTTAGGGTTGGGGTTATGTTTTTTTCAAGCATCAACATCCAATCAATGTAATTGTTTTGGACCCTATAGAATGTTCTTGAAAATGCATATATGACTAGATTCACATGTGTGAGTAAAGGAAACTGACATAGAATCTGCTCAAAATGAATGAAAATGAATATAATGGTCCATTTTGGATCATACCTCCCCATTTATGGATACCTTTGGTCAACAAAATATTTTGCTAAATGATTTGAGGAATATTTCCTCTACCTTCTCCTTAGAGTACCATCTTTCCTTGCTTGGAATTTGGCCTTTCAACCCAATCTACTAGAGTTCATGCTAGCCCCATCTAGTTGTCTTGGAATTCTTCTACAGAACCATATATTTTACTAATTATACATGAGATTATAGTTCTAAGTAATCTATGATAGGTAGGACACGATCATATGTTTTCCAGTCCAATAAGAAAGTCTCGTATATTCTTTAGATTCTGTACATTCGCTACTCAATAAATGAGCATAGATCTAGGTAGATTGAATCTATAGGCATTATCACCCAACTTATAAAACACCTTAAAAGGACCATACCTTAGAGCCTTGATCTTATTATCTAGACTCTATACCCTTTCCTTATTCATATGGAACACAATCTTTTCTTCTACCTTAAATGTTATTTCAATTCTATGTTGATCATGTATGGACTTGTACTTTTCCTCGTGATTGGCCCAAAGATTGAGAACAATAATGTTTTATTTAAGTTTTTTTCAATCCTATTTTTTTAAGGATACACAAAACTTTGATATGTTCTACAATCATTTCATGATTTACGATTATGAATGAATTTATTAAACCTAGAACACACCACCTCATTTGAATATAGAAATCAAGGTAAATTTTATGGGTAACATTTAGCCCATGGGCTAGTTTGCAATCTTTTTTTTCGAAAAAATATTCACCAAATTCCATTTTTTTTCTAACATAAGTGACCCAACTTTTACAACATAAATTTATTTCCCTTAAACATCACCAAAATAGTCTAGAAACCATATAAAACCCTTAGAAACTTTTAAGGATCCAATTTGTTTTTTCAAGTGTCGAAACCTTGGCGAATTTTACCAGTTTTTAAATTTCTAGCTATAAAATGTTTGGTGATATTTTTGTCAAAAATATTCAAATTTCTAATTATTTTATATCATTTCTCGACAATTTTGGTGACCGTCGGAGGAAAATATCTTTATTCTATGGAATTTGAGTGGTTCATTTAAAAAAAAAGGAAATCGGTGGATATGTTTTTGGATAAAAATAGAATAATTAGACCATTTGATCAATTTCACTCCTAAACTTATATTTAATTTATATATTCAAATGAGGTGGTGCATACTAGGTATAATAACCTCTTCCCTCATTATACATCAAATAATCCTTATAAATTTGAATACTTTTACAAAAATATCACCAAATATGTTATAGATCAAAATTTAAGAATTAGTAAAATTTGCCAAGGTTTCTACACTTTAATTTTTTTATGGAACCTTAGTATAAATTTAATTATTGTATTTCACCCTATAATAATAGATAGTAACCATATAATATATTTTTTCTATCATGGAATAGGACTGAAGGTTATGAACTAGCTACCAAGGAAACAAGTCAACTAGTTCACAGTTTATGCATGCTATTGCACTCATTTCTTGCACTTATAATTCCAACTACCCTAATGTGGTTGCAAAAATAGTGCAAAGTACCTCATCAAGATAACACATTCCTGGGTTTATACATTTAAGTTTGAGGATTACAACATTATTGATGTAATTCTTTGGCCCATCGCCTTTTGGCACCATTTCTAGGGAGGTGCTCAAAACTACACTAATTTTGGTTTGATATTCAAAGGAGAGAAATAAAAGAAAAAAACAGCAATATCACTTTGTATGCATCGACCTATGTGGAAATTGAACCCAAGTGATAGAACAATTGCACTCACAAAATTGCTAATCAAACATGCAAAATTCACATAAAAGGGTATTGAATTTGGAGCATAACAAAATCCTATATTGAATAAGTGAACATCAACCAACTCCATCAAGTAATAGGATGTCAAAATATATAATTACATCAGATATTATAAAGAATAAGGATGCTATTCGAATTGGTCAAAAAGCAGGCTTACTAAAACTAGTCAAATCCCCCATAGGTGCATAAAACACTTTCCAAATCTAAGAAGATGCTCACGAATTGGATAAATCATATATTACAGCTAATAAGTGATGGAAATATATCATATACATGGTTTGTTTTGGAGAAAAGGAATGAGTATGATGTGGGCAAAAAATAAGGCAGTTACTTCTAGACTAGCTTTTCCTTTTTTACTTAAAACTGCTGTAAAGCAAGGCAGCTTTCAGAAAAAAGAAAAAAAGAAAAAAAAAAAATGTTCTTTTCCAATCCAAGAATAAGAGAATAATTGGTAAAAATGTTTCCAAGATGATTCCAAAGTTCTCCATGACCCATTTTTAGCATGTGTTTACTTCTAGGTGCAAGTGGAAGCCAACTAGCATAGTGAGGAATTCAGGAATCTACAAATAAGACAAAAATGATTAATTAATGTCAAAAATGGGTAAATATGGGTTAATTATTATAACAAAACCCATTAATCCTGACTTTATGAGTAAATATCAGAAAACTATAGGGCCTTGAAACGAGGCTTAGTCGCCCTTTACATACTGCATGTCCATACAACCAAGGAAAGAGGAAAAAATCCAGTGGGAAAATCCTCCCTTAAACCTAGACTGAAAACAAAATTTTGGATATATTATTATCAATCATAATTCACCACATGATAATAAATCCCAAACATTGATTTGAGATAACTAAAGGTCTTCTCAGAATATGTTTGCTACTTTCTCTGAAGATGCAGAATAGAGTAGAGCAATGGTACCATCATGCACAAGCTCCATAATATAGTGCATATGGATCTCAATGTGCTTGATTCTCTCTCTTTGAACTAGATCAATGGATATTTGAATGGTGCTTTGATTTTCACAATAAATGAAAGAGAAAAAATCTGATTCGAACCCACATTCTCCAAGTATCCCCTACAACCACAAACATTGAGTAGTTGCATTCACAAATCCTCTATACTCTGCCTCTGTAGATGAGAGTGATATGGCACTCTGCTTCTTAATTGACCAACTAATTGGTACATCTACAAGCATGAACACATATCCTAAAGTATACTTTCAATCTATTTTGTCATGTTCCCAATCACTGTCAGTAAATCCAACTAGCTCAAGTCAGATTTTGTTTTATAGAAAATCCCATGAGTTCTTGTTCCCTGACAAAGTTTAGGATCCTCTTAGCTGCTATCCAATGGATCTCATGAGTCTGATCCATGTATCTTGAAGCCACACTAACTACATAATATAATTCAGGTCGAGTATGTGTAAGATAAAGAAAAAACCCAATCAACTACCTATACAGTGTGTTATTTACCAAAGGAGAAGAACCTGCTTCCTCAAGCTTAACTCCTAAGAGGAATGGAGTCTTGCTTGGCTTGCAATATTTCATGATGAACCTGTTGAGAATATATGAGTCATACTTGTACTAGTGAAATTTGATTCCATGTTGTCATTGAGAAATTTCAAGACCCAGGAATTGGCTCAACAATCTTAAATCTGTCATGGAAAATGCATGGTTCATTACATCCTTCAAGGAGGAAATCTCTTTCTTTGAACTTCCTGTAATCAGTAGGTCATCCACATATAAAAAAATAATCATTAAATAACCATGAATCATCTTCAAATAGACATTATGATCTTACTTTCATTGAACAAAACTCAATGACAGCAAGAAAGCCATCAATCTTGGCATACCGAGCCCTGGGGGCTTGCTTGAGCCCATATAATGATTTCTTTAACCTAATCACTAAATATTGACTAGAAACAAAGACTTATAGTTTTTGAATATATATCTCTTCATTCATATCTCCATTTAGAAAGGCACACTTCACATCCATGTGATGTACCTCCCATTTCCTTGAAGCTGCAATAACTAGAGCTAGCCTTATGGAGTCCATCTTTTCCACTGGTGAAAAGGTCTCATTGTAATCAATACCATGTAATTGTGAGTAAACCTTGGATACCAGTATTTCCTTATATTTCAAAGGTGAAACGTCAGCAGAAAACTTAGTTTTAAAGACCCACTTACACTTTACTAGATTTCTCCCTGGGGGGAGATCAACTGGTTCCCATGTGTTGTTCTTCTAGAGTGAGCTGAATTATTCCTTCATGTTTGTTTCCCATATTCTATCATGTGGTGCATATTCATATGTCTAAGGATCAAATTCAACCATCAAATAACACTTTTTAGCAAAGAGTGGATCTTTCACACAAAGGGCACTCTCAAATTGAGATCTAGTCCTCCTAGTGTCACTAGGATTCCCAGCTAGTTCCCCAACTGCATGAATGGTCCTTGATGATCATTTTGGTCTTGTATTACTGTTAGTATATGAAATTAAATCATCATTATTAGACATATCAGAATCAGAAAACTCATTAGTCTCTTCGCTTACAATAATTGGTTGTGCTGGTGAAGAGGACTCTCCAACTTCAACTGCCGCTAAAGGATCTTCTTCGAACTAAAAACTTCTTTCAATGAAATATTTTTTATTGATAAATTTAATGAGCTTGTATCCTTTTGAATATTCAGAATACCCAATGAATAGGAATTCTTGGCTTTGGGGTTGCAAAGCCTGCCTCTTTTCAGTTGGAATTCTAGCCCAAGCCTTTGAGCCAAAAATCCTGAAATGGGTCACATATGGTTTGTGCCCACTCCAAGCTTCGAAAGGAGTACTAAAATAAACATTATTATGTGGTACACTATTATATATATAGGATGCACAATTTATATAATTGTCCCAAAACTTTGGTGAAATTTTTTTAGCCTCCATCATGCAAGTTTCCATCTCCTTGAGTGATCTATTCTTTCTCTCAGCAACACCATTTTGTTGTGGTGTGTAAGGAATATAATGATGCATCTGGATAACTTCATATTTACAATAATGGATGAGCTCATACTTGACATACTTACCACCATTTTCAGATATGAGGATCTTGAGTTTCTGCCCATACTGGTTCTCAACCAAGGCTTGAAAGACCTTGAAGAGGTCAAAAACTTCAGACTTGTGCATTAAGAAGTAGACCCAACAATACCTGGAAACGTCATCTATGAAGGTGAGTGCATATTTGTCTTGAATCATGGACATATGATGGAATGGAACAGAAATATCAATGTGGATTAACTCAAGGGGTACAGAGGTTCTCTCATGACTAACTCTCTCATATTTGTGCTCTGGGTGTTTTCATAGGATGCAACCTTGGAAGAATCCCTTAGAAAACATAATATTTGGTAACCCTATGACCATATTTTTGTCCCTCAAATCAGAAAGATACTTATAGTTAACATCTCCAAATATCTCATGCCAACTCTTTCTTTCCTCATTAGCATGGTTGAGAAGATCGGAGGGGTTTGAGTCATAGTAGAAAATTGGAAAACTTGTATACCTTCAAAGTGTGATCCACAACACCTTTTACTATGACTTTACCATTCAAAATATTTAATATTTCAAATATATTTGGGGAGAATATGACTTTATTTGGTGACCCAGTGTGAGTCATCTGATACAATGACAAGAGATTAGAGGCAATACCTAGAACATACAACACATCTTTGAAAGAACCATGGTCAAGATCAATCCTTCCCTTCCCCATACTATTAGCAAGAGATTCATGTCCCAAGAAAATTTGTGTACCTTTCTAGATGTCAAGAGAGGAGAAAGCTTCCCTTGTCGAAAACATATGTCTGGAATCTCCATAATCAATGATGAAGCCAGGTGAGCTTGAGGTGCCAGCAACCAAGGCACGTACTCTCTCCTTGTCTTTTGAATTTGATCCTCCTTCCCTCTTCTTTGAGCAATCAGGAAGGGAGATGTTGTTCTTCTCCAGGATTTGGGTCAACATGTCAATTTTATTTTTCATACAAGATCTCTTAGGATGATAGCCCTTACTACAATGTGTGCACTTTCTCATTTCTCCTTTGTTCTTCTTCTTCTGGAAGTTTATCTTGGAGCCTGAGGGATCCTCTTGAGACTTTGACTTGTCTCTCTTTTGCAGGTTCTTTTTTGGATTTTTTCTTGCCCTTTGAATCCACCCTTGAATCTCCAGCAACCAAAGCTTGGTCTTTGGAAAGTTTGATGGTGCCCATCATTACCAATTTATATTGCTCCTAGGTGAGGGATTCCATGAACTCAGCAAGCTTAGGCATCTTCCATGTTCGAGCTATCAATTTGGTGGAATTGAAGGTCAAAACAAACACTAATTAGTCAAGACCAAGCTTCGAGAGTATGGTCAATACTAGTTTCTCTTCCTTCTTTTTGATCCCACATTGTTTTAGATACAAAATGAGGGCCTTAAACTTGGAAAAGTAGAGTTGCAATTATTCGAATCTTATGGGACTCAAGGAGATCAATTTATTCTCGAGTTGATGTCCTCTCATCTCATCTGTATTTCCAAAAATCTCTTCAATATTCTCCCAACTATCATTAGGTGATGTCAATGCATCAATATGAAAGAGGAGGTCTCTTGAAATGCTCAAGCACAAAAGACCATAGCTCTCATCCCTCCTGTTGTGCCATTTAATTTTCTTTGCCACTGCATTGGGATCTGCCTCAGTTTCCATGGTAAACCTATAGAGACCTTTCACTCTCAACAATATCTCCATCTCAACTTTCCATTCGAATAAATTGAATGGAGTCAAGATGATCCTTTGAGATTGGTCCATATCTCAGCAACTGTGCCCTCCAGTCAACAGAATGCACTCTTAGTCAGTGATGTCAAACCTGCAATAGAAATATGGAAGGAGAGAAATCAATATACAAAGAATCTTATACCATGTGGAAATTGAACCCAAGTTATATAACAATTACACTCACAAAATTGCTAATCAAACATGCAAAATTCACATAAAAGGATACTCAAATTGGAGCATAACACACTCCTGTATTGAATAAGTGTACATCAGGAAAACTCATCAAGTAATAGGTTATTCAAATATATAATTACATCAGATATTCCAAAACATAAGGATGCTATTTGAATTGGTCAAGAAGAAGGATTACTAAAACTAGTCAAATCCCCCATAGGTGCATAAAACACATTCCAAATCTAAGAATATGCTCATGAATTAGATAAATTAGATAGGCCATATAATAAGTGATGTAAATATATTATTTTTTTTGGATAAAAGGAAGGAGTATTATGTGGGAAAAAAACAAGGCGGTTACTCCTAGACTAGCTTTTCCTTTTTTCCTTAAAACTATTGTAAAGAAAGGAATCTTTCAGAAAATGTAGAATTGCGCTTTCCCAATCTAGGAATAAAAGCAGAGTTGCTAAAAATGTTTCCAGGATGATTCGAAAGCACTCCATGACCCATTTTTAGTATGCGTTGACTTCTAGGTGCAAGTGGAAGCCAACTAACATAGTGAGGAATCTAGGAATAAGGCAAATATGATTAATTAATGTCAAATATAGGTAACTATGGCTTGATTATTATAACAACCTAGAGATAGATATGGGATATTTTTACCAAGATCACATATTTATAACATGATTGAAACAAGTAAAAGAAGACAAGAACAATAATAACAACAAATTGAAGAACACGTTATATAGAATTTCTAAGAACTTGATGGGTTACCTCACTAAGGAGTGACTATTTTTTATAAATACACTATTTTAATTTGAAAATCATTTCGTTGAATATAAATATATATAAATAGAAGGATCTGCATTTCAAAGCATCATGGGTGAATATAGGGAAGAGAAACATGAATTTTTATAGATTCCCATTGGGGAAAACAATCAAGAAATAAAGATGAAGATCATCAATCCTACTTTAGTCCCTCATTTTCATTGCATTACTACACAATACCTTGAAACCTTTTTGTTTATAATATGATCTTGTATGCAGGAAATACGACTATCCAACAAATGATCAGAAGCTCAAACTTTTCCCTCCACGTTGAAGGAATCAACTTTAAGATGGTTTATGAGCCTTGAAGGAAAAAAAATAAAAAATTGGTATAAAATGAAGCAATATTTAATTAAAAAATATCAATAATGTTGTAAACCTAAAAATACAAGAGATTATATTGTTAGCGTTGTAGAGAGAACATAATTCCCTAAAATTATATGGGGAAAGGTTTCAACTCAACTATAATAGGGCTTATAATCGTACACTAGATAAGAATTCTATCAAATGTTTGTTCCTTTTTGGATTAATAGAGTAAATAATGAAGAAATTCAATCAAATTGAAAATGGAGACATTTCCAATTTGATTATGATGACATTAATAAAATTCAAAAAATTACTCCAAAGTTACCAACAAGAAAATAGGTGGCATGGGTGTTACTTAACAATCAATCATATCCACAACTACTTAAATGATTGAAAACAATATCCTTTAGTCGAAAAAACTCTTAACATAATAACAATAATGTTTTCACTATAATTTGAATGGACTAAGAGAAATTACTTTACAATAAGTTAGAATTGAGAGTGTGTATTTTCATTCTATTCTTATTTATACCAAAATAATCTAACTATGCCTTCAATCAATCCATGATTGAAGGAATATAATGGTCTCATTGATCCCTAAATAATGCACCCTTGTTTAATGGATATTGTTTTACACCCCCTACACTTATAATTCCTTGAGTCACCAAAAAATCAAATGGGGATCATGACTTTATTAGTCTCCTTAAGTGATTTGACATCTTATAATATTGAAAGGGACATAATCCCATCTTTATCTCACGTGATGTTTGCTTCATTCATGGATATTGGTCCATTAAGGAGACATGTTTTGACTTGTTCACTTCATCATTAGTCCACAATCTCAAAAAACACAACTCATTCAAAAATTCATGATTAAACAAGAAGATGTCACATCCATCTCAAAAAATTCAAATAAACATAAAATTCAAGTATGCATAACCCAAAATATTTTATAGTATCATAATGTTTCAATTTTGGTACAAAATTAGTCTCTTAGGGAATAAATCATGTCACTAGATTGTAAGATGGGCCTTGATATCCTACAATGTAATGTCCCATCACCTATGACTGCTTCAATTTATGTTTTAGTTGCAAATGGATCTAACTGATCTTATCAACAATTGTTTAAACCGTCAATGCTTCTCCTATGGTGTCTTCCCTCACCCCTCTTCGTTGTCCATATAAAACATCTACGGGTGAAGATGTAAAATATCCAAAGAAAATTTAAAATTGTTCTTACAACCATTACAAGTTTGGATTACTCTACTATAACAGTCTTGAATATAAATAAAAAATTGCATCCTACGTCCTCTAATGCATCTAATTATAACCCCACAAAACTATTGATTACTCTTGTATGACCATTTGTCTATGGATGGAAATTTGTCGATCTCTTCATGTTGGTTTCCTTATTCTCTTGAAGTGTAGCCTAAAAGGAACTTAAAAATCTAGTATCTCTATTTGAGATGATGCTCCTTGCCATCTCAAAGTGAAGCCAGACCTTTTCAAAGAACATGTTTGCTGCATCTTGTACCTAGATGGTATTTTTCAAGGAAAAAGAATTTATTACATCTTGTTAAACTTACCAACTACCAAAAATAGATATTCGTGTCCCTCCCTAGTTCTTGGAAAATCGATCATGAAATCTATGGGGATGATCTCGCATGGTAAATTAGGTGCATGTAAGGGATGGTATAAACCTTACCTTTTGTTATCAGGCTTGCTAGTACAAAATGTTATGTATCCTACTTTAAACTTAGCTACATATTCTTGCATTCTAGGACAATGCACATACCTATGTAAGTTGGAAACTATGTTCCCAGCATCAAAAATTCCATACAACATTTGTGGTGTGGTCCTCTTTGATAATATCCAATATTTAATATTTACTAACATACATTTTGTTGATATTGTAGAGAAATCCATCTAGAATATTATAGGAAACTATATTATCACCTTATTATACATTAACTTGGACTTTTACTTACTGAAACACCTATTTAAATTCATCATTTACTATGTATTTCAGCTTTTATGTATCATGGGTGAAAGGATATATGTGCATAAGTGTTTCTAGATTTGTTTACTTCAATGTGGGTGGCATTAGAAGCATTTACACCAACTTATTATTGTTTCCCTTCTTGTATTTAATGATTAAATGAAATTGTTGTAAAAACCCCAACCACTTGTATTATTTGGTTGGTGCTCATTATGCATATTGATATTATTTCTTATCAAATATAGTTTCCACTTTTTAATATCTAAAACTAGAGAATATAGTTCCTTGTCTATGGTAGTTTAAGACTCCATCCTGAAACATTTTAAAATGATAACATACTATCCTACCTACTTGAATCAAGTCCCCTCCTATAACTTTTCAACTTGTATCTATATCAACTTTGAAAGGATTTTCAAGTTCAAAAATGAAAGAAATGGTGCTTGACTAATTTCCATTTCATCTCTTCAAAAACATTATGTTCATTTTTATGAGAACATATTTTCTCTAGTTGTTATGGTTTGGAGTCGTGGAACCATAGATGAAAAGGATTCTATAAATTTTCATATATAATTTTAGTTCCCCAACAATCTCCTAATATCAGTAGCATTCATAGGATTGTTGAAATGGTGGGTTATTCAGTAACTTCACCTTATCAAATCAAGGGATTCGATCATTCATGGGAGTCAACCATAAACTAAACTACACATTGACGTGTCCACTTTTGGATTCAAGATCCAAGTCTTATAGAAAATTTTGGACATTTATGTATGATTGTGACCTAAATGGTCTCATTGTTGTTAGTTTATGCCCATACCCAAACATTGTTCTATATGATCCTTATGGATCAGTTTATAGTTTGGATTGTTGGATACCACGAGATTATTATATTGTTGAGCTATGATCATTGTGCTTAAGTGGTATAACAGTGTCTGTTGACACCAACATTCATATTTTAAATTTTACTCTCCCTATTTATGTTGTTTACATATATTCCCAACAAGGATTTGGACACTTTAGGATGGACTTCATCTTCATAGGATTTTTCTTGAGTTCCCTACACCATTCATATACCCTCAATATTCAATAGCATGGATGGTCCCAAAATATGGTTCTCATTGGTAAAGTGAATGAGTGGTTTCTTTATTTTATCACACTCATTAAGGACTAGTTTCTATAATGCTTTCATTATGCATATAACCAAGATGAAACTCTATCGCGTCGTAGTGCAACTCTCTATCCTAGTTTCCTCCACACATTGCAAATCACCTTGGTGATTCCTCAAATTCTAATAGTTAGAGGCCTAGTTTTCTAGAGTTGAAAGGATTGGTCATAGGAATTATGAAAAGATTAACCAAGATTAATGATGATACCAAGGAAGAATGAAATGAAAGGCATATGTATTTATAACAAAAAATGGGCACTAATACTTGAAGAAGAACACCCCTTGCTTGTTCAATGGGGCATACATGGATGTGCTTATAAACCCAATTTAGGATTCAGTATTATTAGGGAAGATTCTGTATTCCCTCTGAGGTTTCCATGATTCTATTTTTGATGGTGCACTTGTGCCATCCCTCATATTCATTTTGTATTTTATTTTCCCAATATCAATGGCCTTGACAATTTTAGAAAGATAGTGTTGTATAGGAATTCATTTTAACACTTGTTAGTATATCCTATGCATATTTAGTTTATCCCTTGAGGACATGAACATGTCATTATTTAGTTGTCATTCCTACACTCATAAACATCAATGCCATAGTATTAGTTAGTTAGAAAGTGATTCTTCATTATTTATATTAGTGATAAGATATCATTGCTTGTGGTAATAAAATGTGGTTTTATGTCCCCTATGATGACACATGTTCATATAGTGATATACCTATCTTACCATCCTTAAGTACTTAATGAAACATGACGTCTTATCCCTCAATCTGCGCGGGTTCTCTAGGCTATTATGACTTTTGGGGGAGGCTTTAAAAGAACCACCCCCAATATTTAATTTATCATTACTTTTTTTTGGGGGGGGCGGGGGATAAAAAATGTTTAAAATATAACCTTTAGGGGGTCTTTCCAACCCTCCCCCAAAAGTCCAACATGACTTTTGGGAGGATAGGAGAGGGGGGCGGTTAAATACCTCCCCCAAATGTGCTGAGAATTGGACTTTGAGGGGGGGTTAAAAAATCCCCCCAAAATTTCAATTCTCAAGAATTGTTTGGTGGGGGGGTTTAAGGACCGCCCCCCAATGGATTAAAAAAAAATTGCAGGGGGGTTAGCAAAACTACCTTGAAAATGTCTTTAGGGGGGGGCTCTTAAAAAAAACCCCTCCAAAATTCATGAGAGTTGAACTTGTGGGAGCGGTTTTAAAAAAAACCGCCCCCAAAAGTCTAATTATCATGACTTTTAGGTTGGGTTATTTCTAACCCCCCTCCCCCCCACAATAAAAAAATGTGAATTGAACTTTGGGGGGGGAGGGGGGAGGGTTT
>LPNX011159296.1:21963-46529 GCA_001517045.1 Pseudotsuga menziesii | reverse complement strand
CTTAAAAAAGTTGGGGGGGGGGGTTAGAAAAACCGCCTCCAAAAGTGTATTTTGTTGTAGTGTGATCATGACAATCATTTTCATATTGAATTTCATGATCATATTTTCAATGAGGGGTGTCATATTCCTCAAAATAAAAACATTCATTTTAATGAGTATGTTGTTGTAGACATAATGATCCACGACATGCATAAATTTAATCCAACAATGAGCAATATTAAGTGTAGGACTAGAACTTTATATTCCAATACAAATTATTCTAGTTATACAAGCATTAGGAAAGAGTTTCTCACAAGTCCAATTTCCATTACTCATTTGATTTCGAGTGAATGTTGCAAAAACAATTATTTGAAAGGTATAGACTACAATAATGCCTTGGAGAAAAGGAATGTGTATTTATCAATGAACAAAAGTAAGAAAAAATCATATTTAGTGGGGTGGATGATTTCTACAAGGACATGTTATGATTATCACAATGGAAATGTTCTTCTTTATATAAAGGAATTCAAAAGGATTCACCCAATTGGTAATCTTAGATTATCAAGAATCCAAACAATACTAGAAAATGATCCTACATTTTATTTTGACAATTAACATGCACAAATCACTAGACCATCAACACACATTGCAATATCATGGATGCATGACTTCATTTCCAAGCAAGGAGAGAGTGTGCCAAATAGAAAAACAATACATATTCTTGATAATTTCACAAGGAAAGAAATATACAACTTATACAAGGATTATGTTCAAGGTGGTCGAGGACATGGCAGCTTCATCAGATTTGCATATTTCACAAGAGTATGGGAAAATAAGTTTAACAACGTCTACATTCCAAAGAGGCCAAGGACGTGTATTTGTAGTACATGTCTTTATCTTAAAGAAAGAAGGTATAGATCATAACGAATATAACAAGGTATGTTTACAAGTTTTTTTTTTAGATAAATGTCAATTATGAAAATCAGTTATCAATGTTTATGTTGTTTGTATATTCCATAATCAATGCACTGCAAGAACATCTCAATAAAAAATCAAATGAGCGACAAAAGTTGTACAAACATCACAAGAAGTTTTATGATGATCCACATAAGTATATGGGCTTCATAATTAATGGCATGGATCATAAAAAACACTCTTTCCACATTTGTCAGTTTGCCAAATAATTTAGAGGAAAATTTTATTGAGTTTCGCTTGGTTGCGGAAGGAAAAAGGAGGGTGAAAAACAAAGAACGTAATGTAAAATGTATATATGATAATGTATATGATGATTACATAATAAGTGCGTCGGGTAATTTATACACTAAGTGGGGAAGGGAGGTCACTTTTCAAGTCACCTATTTAGTTTAATTACATTAATTACTAAAAATAACCTAGATTAATGTTTTAAATTTAGCATTTGCAACATTTCCTTCTCCTTTTAAAATGATTTGTCCTCAAATTAGGGTAATGATGGATATTGTTAAACGAATTTATCTATTTCCCATGATGTGTCTTCTTCTGGGAAATTATTCCATTTAATGAGGTATTCCTTGATCATTCTAGTCTGTAATCTCTGTTATCTAATGTTGATGATCGAGCTTCTGGTTCTAATATAAGTTTCCCTTCTTCTTCTAGAGAGAAAAATGTTGTTTGAACTGATTGATGTTGTCCCAAAAACTTTTTTAGATTTTATATATGGAAGACGTTGTGAATTTCACTTGTTTCTGGTAACTTTAGCTCATCTGCTACACTACCAATCTTCCGTATAATTTGGTATGGACCATAGAACTTCGGTACTAATTTATTCTTTCCTTGTTGTTTTAGTGATAATTTTTTGTATGGTTGAAGTCTTACGAATATCCAATCTGATAATTCAAACTCTCTCTCATTTTTATGTTTTCCTACTTGTTGTTTCATATGATTTTGTGCCATAGTTAAATTATCTTTGAGTGTTTGCATGATTCATTGGTTGTCTTCGAGATGATCTTTTACAGTGGGTAATTTTGTGCTTTCTTGAATGAATTCCTTCCATCTAGGTGGTTCATAACTATATAATTCTTGAAATGAATTCATCTTTGTCAATGTGTGATGTGTATCATTATACCACCATTTCTTCGAGATGTAACCATTGCAACCATTTGTTCTATTTGTTTGTGATGAAAGTACGACGATATGTTTCCGGACATTTGTTGACCACTTCTATTTTCCCATCTGTCTATGGCTGATACATTGAGCTCATATTAAGAGTGATCCATGTTTGTTTGGAGAATTCCTTTCAAAAATTGCTTGTGAATTTGGTGTCTCTGTCACTCATTATAAGTTTTGGAAAACCATGTAATTTGTACATATTTTTACAAAACAGTTCAGCGATTTGCTTAGCAGAGTCAATTTTATTTATTCCCATAAAATTTACATATTTAGTTAGTCGATCTACTACCACAAGTATTTTATCCTTACAATCAGATAAGGGTAACCCTTCAATAAAATCCATAGAAATTTCCTCCCTCTTTTTCTTCGAAATGTGCAGTGGGTGGAGTAGCCCTGGAATCATGATGTTTTTTCTTTTACTCCTTTGACACGTGTCGCACTCGGCTACATATTTTTGAATTTCTTTATGCATTCCTTTCCAATAGAATGATTGTATGGCATTATAATATGTCTTGAAAAATCCTACATGTCTTGTGACTGGTGAATCATGAGATTCCATCATCACCTTAGGTTTAAATAGATCCTTCCTTTGTACCACAAGATGTCATTTCGCCACTCAAATTTTGGAAATCTATTCGGATCTTCGATTGAGGTGAAATCATTTGGGTCTTAGCGTATTCTCTTCGTTTTTCGTTTTCCCACTATGGAATAACGATTGAAATTGCATATGTCTGGACTTCATCCTTTCTAGATAGAGCATCAACGACTATATTGTCTTTCCCTCTTTTATATAATACCTCCATATCAAACGTAGCTATTTTTTATATCCACTTTTGTTGTTTTGTTGACAATTTTTTTGTTGAAGGAGATATTGAAAACTGTTATGGTATGTCCTTATCAAATTTTTTCTCCCTAGAAGGTATTGTTGCCATTTTTTTAAAGAATGTATAATGACTATCATCTGTTTATCATAAGTGGACTTCAAACTTTCTCTCTTGTTGAGCTTTCTACTTTCGAATTCTTTTGGGTGATTTTCTTGCATGTGCTCCTAGTTTGAAACCTGATGATTCACACTTGACTACAAAATATTTTTTGAATTCTAGTGTGGATAATACCGGTGTTGAAGACATCATGCATTTTAATATTTCAAAACATTTTCCTACTTCATTATTCCATTGGAAGGAATTTTTCTTCAATAAATTTGTGAGAGGGGTGGTTTTATGGGTGTAATTCATTACAAATATTTGATACTATCCTGTTATTCCTATAAATCCCCTTATCTTTGATATATTATTGGGTTTGGGCCATTCCATGATTTCCTTGATTTTACTTTTATTGACTTTGACTCCTTCCTTCAATATCTTATGTCCTAGGTAGTCCACTTCTTCTTTTCCAAAGGTGCACTTAGACCTCTTTGCATAGAATTGGTTTTATTCCAAGTGCTCCAGATGCTCCTTCCATGTTCTTCTATATATGAGGATGTCATCAAAAAATACTAGTACGAATTTCCTTTAAAATGGCTGGAATGATTCGTTCATTGCGGCTTGAAATGTAGCTGGAGCATTAGTCAAACCAAAGGGAATTACTTTGAACTCATAGTGGAATTCATGAGTGTAAAAAGCAATTTTTTTCTATGGGTAAATGCATTAACGTGGGTAACACTTTTTGGCCAAATTTGGAAATGAAAACCTAATTTTTACTCATGTGCTAGATAGAATCCCTCAAAACGCATATATTCCATGTGAATTTCAACATGTAGTAAAAAAAAATTGTAGAATATTATGTTGGCTTCCCAATGATATTTTTTTAAAATATTCCGATGTCATTTAATGTGTGAAATTTTGCATTTAATGAACTATGTAACTTTAAAATTTTGAAGAAGTTAATAAGTGGCTCATGTCCCACCCCAATAATTCAATATTACATTAATAATTTAAATATATATATATGAGAATGATCTACACAAAATGCACTGTGGTCCGCATATTTTTTTGTTAATTTATTTCGCAATATACAATTATTTATTATTTTTCGAAAGTGACCACATCTGATTTCAGCATCATTTTATACACATGTGTGTCCATCCCATCTTTTTTTCATTTTTTTTTAAATTCAAAAACCAAAGATAGCCTTTTGAAGAGGATGTGTCGATGTGTGGGTTGTGCATTTTTAAGAAATTTTGGATGTGTATTTTTTACCCTATGGATTTTTCTTTGAGCTGCTTTGAAGTTGTTGTCAGGTTTTCTAAGTGTAAGTTTTAGAATGAATTTAAAAAAAAAAACATATGAATTCCAAAACACATGCATGATACTTCATTGGATAGAGGATTCGATGATGAATCTATCGGTACAAAATCTGCTCAGTTATGTTCCATGAATGGAATGGTTTACACCCCTAAAAGACACAGAGAAACATTGATTTTCCTATAAGAGGACTAATTCTCTGTTTTTTAGGCCCTCTATCAAGTATTCAAATCCCTCGATCGAGTTTTTAATAGTATCTCAATCAATTTTTTAACAGCATCTCGATCGAGGGTTTATTAAACGCTCGATCTAGGGTCTAATAAACCCTCGATTGAGGTAGTTCTAAAACCCTCGATCAAGCTACATCCTTGATCGAGGTCCCTTTTTTGTTAAAATTCTTATAAAAAAATGCCCAGGAATGAACTTAGGCATTGATGGCATTAATGCCATTCCAACTACCTTCCCAACCTCATTTCCCACCCGAATTCCTAAAATAATTCTATATAAACATAAACATGTTACTAATTTTATCCTTCACAATTGACTAAGCTATTTGAAACAATGCTTGTGTTCTAATGCAAATTTAGCATTGTGTACTGTGTTTACATATTGTTGTAGGTGTGAATTTGGATTGTTGATCAATCAGAATGGGAAGGAAGAAACGTCGAAGTAAAATATCTACTAGGAATCAAAGCAACGCCGAACAATAAGAGAGAAAGATAGAGAAAGAAAGAGGAAAAAAAGAGAAATCTTGAGAGGAGAAGAAGTTGCAAATCAACCTATGATGGGAGAATAAAATTCCATTGCTAACAATATCGGTATGATTTAAAAGTTATGCAATTTCATATTCATATATATAATTTCATTTTCATAGTGATCTAGTTCGTATAATTTCATATTCATATATTCATATAATTTCATATTGCATATTCATATATTCAATTTCATAGTCACTCTAGTTCATAATGTGTGTGTGTGTGTGTGTGTGTGTGTGTGTGTTAAATTGTTTAGAATTTAATTATAATTTTGTAATCAATTCATAAACTTATATACATTGTATGTGCATGTATATATACAAACTTTTAAAACCACTTATGTACATGTGAAATAATGGTATGTGTTTTGAAAGAATTGAAAAAAATGTTTAACCACTACACTAAATTACATATATACAAAGTAAGTGTATTATAGTATGAGTAACTAGTTGTCCAATGAAATTAGAGAATGGTTGATGAATATATATAATTATAGTGCATAATATTCTACCATAATATCTAGTTCTAAATGAATATGCATATATCCATTATCCTCACATAACCTCACATAGAAATGAATTTTATAATTTGATAATATAGCCTCACATGTAAATGAATTATAATTTGATAATATAGCCTCACATATATATAACTTTATGTTAAAAATTACAAATATTTTTCTCAATGGGAGTTGATTGCACCATCATAGGTTGACTGGCATCTTCTTCTCTTAACACTGCACTTATTTTCCTCATCGTTTCTATAGCCTTATCTCTCACTTCATCGATTTTAATATGATTTGAACTCCATATTCATATATTCATTTCCATAGTGTTCAAATTCATAATTTATATATATCCTATTACATACTAATATTTCATGTTTTATGCATTAGAGGAAATTTGGGGTCTAAAATGGGCCTTATAAGAAAACGTGCCAAAATAAGTTTTTCTGAGTTGGAATTCAAGAACCAATAGAATTTCAATAAAATAAGTCAACCATAATGGTTGAATTGACATATTTGTCATTAAAAAAAACTACTTATTTTATTCGTATTTTCGACATATCTCCCTGTGTTTTGCCTCAAATTTTGATCGGGAGAGATCGTTGGATGCGGAATTTGATTCCGCATCCAACAAGTACCCACACTGCATACTTTTGACGGACCCTTCTACCCCAAAAACAAGAAATACCTGAAAAAAACGTGATGATGACATCATCATCACATTTTTTCAGGTATTTCTTGTTTTTGGGGTAGCGGGGTCTGTCAAAATTATGCAGTGTGGGTACTCGTTGGATACAGAATCAAATTCCGCATCCAACGAGCTCTCCCGATCGAAACTTGAGTAAAAACACAGGGAGATATGTCGAAAATACGAACACAAAAAGTAGTTTTTTTCTTTCTTCCTCCAAAATTAATCAATATTATTTTATTATTTTAACTATTATTTTATTATTTTAACTATTATTTTATTATTTTCCTTAGGAGGCCCATTTTAGACCACAAAATTCCTCTAATGTTACAAATTGCATGTTCTATGTTACACATTGCATATTCTATGTTACACATTACATGGTGTATACATACATGTACTATGTTGATATTTCATATTGTGCATTGATGAAAATTATTTCAAATTTTCAAATTTATTAAAAAAATGGTTATCACTCATATTAATGAACATACAAAAACATTTCCATAGACCTCCTATAATGATGATAATTAAAATTACAATTTGTATTTAATATAGAAACTAATTGTTCATAACAACTCACATAACTTAAATAGTTGTGTGCACAATGATTAATGAAATATAGTATATGTAGAAGAAATGGAAAGCCTTTATAGAATTTGGTTCACTGGATTTGTACACTCTAAATAAGATCATGAATAATTTATAAAAAAAAAATTATTGAATATATTGCATGTTAAAATTTATTGATATTTTTGGTGACAAACTAACTGACAAGTGATGCACTTGATTGAACTTAAGCAATCATTAATAATCATGTACAAATGAGTAGGATTAATCATATGGCTTTAAGCATTGATGACAATGATGATCTAAAAGAATATCAACAACTATGACAAATTCAAGAATTCATTAGCCTTGAATATGAGATGTAAGAGATCATTGTAAAGATATGAAAATCAATACATTTAGAGAATATTCAAGCTTGTATAAATATTTGCTATTTTTTTAACAAACAATGACAATATGATAAGTAAAATAAAGTTTCATTCAAGCTTGTATTTATTTGTTAATTTGTTAACAAACAATGGCAATATGATAAACTTAAAATAAAATGTTATTCAATCTTGTATAATGTATTTGTTAATTTTTAAACTAATAATGGCAACATGATAAGTAAAATAAAATGGTATTCTTGAGCTTGTATTTATTTGCTAATTTTTTAACAAACAATTAAAATATGATAAGTAAAATAAAAAGTGGATCTATGGTTAAAATTGGCATGGATATATTAAACAATTATCATTATTTCATCAAAATATTATAGTTTATGAAGTTATATCTTTTGCTAGAACACTTATATGAATTTATTATTTTTTACAAAAAGAGAATTGATTGCAAGCATACACAAAGATTGTCCATTCTATATTAACGTAACTTGTGGACCAATGAATTTTATATTAAAGTTTGTGCAATGGGTGTCATAGGTTGCATCAAATACAGACTCACATAAGTGTAAATTATATGCATAAGACATCATGATGATAATCATTTTGATGTTCTAAATGATGCAAAACTCTTTTTAATTTATACATCGTCTTATCATATTTCCTTAAGGAATATTTTATTGCAACAACATTTAATTTTGGTGCTTTAAAAACAAATATTCTTTCATACTGCATTTGTTTAAAATTTTCTAATTCATTTATTTTTCATTGAAAGACAATGAAATTGAACAAGGTAAAAGTCCCTTATTTGGTCATAGAACTAATCAATTTCAAAATTCAATTAGATTATGCAGGGATAGATCCTGGCCAACCATCATAGGATCATGCACCCTCTGATTTCTCAAGAGTAATTGGGAGTTTCAATGACGTTGGAATGGTAGCAAAGTCTTTAAGAGGGTTGGATGATGTTGCACAAGAAGAGTTGGGGAACCCGACCCCTGATCAGATAATTAGATAGCATGTTAATAGCATAATCAAGTTGTACTTTGAACAACAATCAGTGATTACACAAGCTCAAATTCTACATGGATTGATAAAAAACAAAAAACTTAAACGTGCTACAAAGTTGTTGGGTTTTAAGGATGTTAAAAATAAAAGTGCATGTGAGAATGTAATAGAAAATGTAGCAACTGCACTATATGCATTTGGAAAGTCAAGAAAAATGGATATAAGAGATTCTCATAGGGAAACAGTTGTGGCATGAAGCACCTCAAGAAATCGAATGGTCGTAACAATGTCAAATCTTCTCCACGTTTCAAGGAAAACACTGTAAAAATACACTAAATTCAAGGTAAAGATAGATGAAAACGATGAAGCTACTTGTTGGGATCTTATTTGCAGAGAAGCATATAAAGACAAGATGGAAGAGAGAATCAGAGAGAAGGTGATAGAGTATTAGGACTACCATGCTTTTGCTATACCATATCGAAAACATGTCATGCGACAACGTTCTAGCAGAGGCGTTTACAAGGATAATTGTAAGCATGCTATGGAGATGACATGAGTTTCTTTGTTTGAGGAATTCAAAGAATCAAATCTTGGTGTCTAGATATCATTTAGAATGTCCAGTAAGTTGAAACCATGGTATATAATTCTGAATACGATTCGGGGAACTTTTTTTTGTCGATACCACATTGAATGATAATTATACTATGACACATTTGTGGATATTTTCAAAAAACATTGGGATGGTGAACCAACTTCTCATATAGCGTAGGATTTTATTTCTATGATACTATGAATAGGAATCCTGAAAATGTGTTTTTCATTAAAAGGTGTGTAGGTGGGAGAAGATTCCATGAATGTGGTGATTTGGAAATGTTCCATAGGAAGTTTCCTATCGATCCAACACACCCTGGATTGTCAGATATCACAGTTAAGAGGAAGAGATATGACTATGTCTCCATGAATCCATAATCATATTCACATGTTCCATCTAAGAGGATTGACTTGCTCAAGGATGAGATTCCTATTTTAGACTTTATGGACAAGTTTCAAATTCAGGTTTACAAATACATTAAACACTCCCACGTGTCTAGGTTGCAAGATTTAGAATTTAAGCATTATCGTGAGGTTTTTGAGCCATGCACAATCCTATTGATGGTAGACTTTACTGATAATTACACATTTTCTCCTCAGAGAGAGAAACAAAGTGAGTATTATCACTCTGACCAGGTGTCCATATTCGTACATGTATCGTATAGACATGCTCAGGTGAGCATTGATGGTAGGAATAGAAGTACTTAGTCACGCGATGTAATCAAGGAATACCATTTTTATGTCAGTTATGATCATGAGAAACATTATTTATTCAACTCTGATTTGGGTTTATTTATGATTCATTCAAAAAGAATGGGGTGTCATTTACAGAACACTGGATTTGGTCAGATGGGTGTGTGGGGCAGTTCAAATCAGCACACTCCTTTTATTAGTTAAGTCTCTTTCACAAAGAGACAAGAATTCAACACACCTGGAGATTTTTTGAAATAGGGCACAGAAAGGGTGAACATGATGGCACAGGTGCATGTGTCAAACAAGCACTTCGGAGGTACCAAATGAGTCATAGTGCATATCGACTCAAGTGCTCAGCATAAGTAGTTGATTGGTGCATACAAAATTTTGGTCACCAAGGTCATGAGCAAGTAAGGCCAGTGCACAGGTAGGAACAATCATTATATATATGATGTTTTTTATTCGATGCAGGTTTTTTTGGGATGTTTCCCTTGGAGATGTGAATAGATACATGCCATGGTATTATGATACCATACCTAGTATGAGAGAACTACATTCAATTCATAATAAAGACATGGGAGACACATTTTCCATTGAAACGAGGAAGTAAGCGTGTTTCTGTGATTTTTGCATTGACACCAATGGACTGGTCGTAGATCATTGTGTGAAAGATGCATGTGTCAAACAATGGAAACATGTCCCTCTTAATCCAAAGGGGCCACATCCAATTTCGATGTGGCAAGAGATGTACACTGACGAGGCAGCAGTTTCACTAGATCATGATCGGGTTTCTGATTTGGTTAAGCAAGGTACATGATAGTTGATTGAATGTTTAAACCTATAGTCTTGTACACATGCATATATATATTTAAGATTTGTTTAATATTTGAAAATATTGATGCAGGTGATGTATTTGTTGTAATTGCACCATCGAGAAATGATGAGCATGTGGCATATTTTTTGATGCGGTGTACACAAATCAAAAGCAGGTTGGTGCGACCCTATGTCGATGGAGAGTTCACGTAACACATTGGTGAACTAGTTGTGATGGGCCATTTTTTTGAAAAAGTGAGAAGACAAGGTGATTATATTATTTACAGAGATTTCATTCCTGAATATATATCTTTTCACTATAGTCATTTGGTGGTGGCAGCTCGGATACATCTCATTGAAATCAAGGTGAAGAGGGGTGAACCAAAGAGATGGGAGATGTCAATAGCTTACCATGATCGTATTATGCAGGCATGCATTCCTATAACCTATTGGCTGAATGAATGAAAGTCATATGCCATTTTTTATGTTGACATAGTTGACATGCTTTTGAAATGTAGAAAATCAAAATTTCTTCTAAATTATATCATTTGTATTCAAATGTAATTTTTGTAAACTTATATATGCGAGTATGCGCATTCACATATACTCTATGTGCATTCACCTATACCTAGGAATACCAACAATGTCCTAAGACCATGTTATGGAAGCTCAATTTTGTCTATGTAACCTTTTTTGGGTGTATTTGTGCAAATACATGTATATCACACTCTATTTGTGCAAAGTTATAAATTACATGTTACATTGTAGACAAGTTGTAAATTGTACACTTGTAAAGTTTTCCAATGTATTTTAGACCAGACTAGACTAGAGATTGTAGACTAGATTGCTTCTCCTAACATTATCATTATATGTTGCATATTTTGTTAGTGATATGCAATACAAAAAAAACACATACATTTATTGCGTTCTCATTAAATCCACCAATTGCTATTGATATTAATTTTTTTCACTTTTACTCTATCTTGGTCTCTGCCCCTTTTTACTCTTTGTAATATTCATTTGTTGTAAATTATAAACTTGTAAAATTTAAAATTGTAACTTGTAAACTTTGAAAAATTGTGAATTTTAAACTTGTAAGTTCCTTGTAAATTATTGTAGATGGGTAAATTTTGTGGACTTGTCAATTAAATTAGATTGAATTGTATATTTTAATTATAATTGCAATTGTATTTGAAAATTGCAAAACATGATTATAGTTTAGTTCGATTTTGATTTTTGTAAACTTGTAAATTCTTTTGCAAAGTTTTTTGTAAATGAAATCTAATTTTGAATTGTAATTGTAGATTGTAGTTGTAATTTGAAATTGCAAATTGTGAGTGTAAATAGAAACTAGTAGATTACATTGTATAGTTGTTAATTTTGTAACATTGAAATTGTAAGTTTCGTTTGATTGAGAATTTTGCAAACTTGTAAATTTTTTTACAAATGAAATCAAATTTGAAATTGTAGTTGTAAATTTTTTTGTAGATGAAATCAAATTTTACATTGTAATTGTAAATTGTAGTTGTAATTTAAAATTGCAGATTGTGATAGTAATTTGCACCTAGTAGATCTTACATTGTAAAGTTGTAAATTTTGTAACATTTTAATTGTAAGTTATGTTAAAAATTGTACATTGCATTGGATTGACAATTTTGCAAACATGTAAACTTGTAAACTTTGTAAACAATGTAAATTTTGTAAACTTGTAATTTATTAAGTTGCAAAATTGTACAATTTCATAAGATTGTAAAACATTAATGTTAAAATATGTTAAAATTGTAGCTGAAAACAAAATTTAAAGTATAACTGCAAATAATTTAAACATTAAACAATCCATCATGTTCAAAAAAGAGTCCATATATATATATATATATATATATATATATATATATATATATATATATATATATAATCATAAAGTACAAAGTAATAAAGTCCACAAATAACATAGTCTACAAATCACACCTACGCCATTGATCAAGAGATCGACCATCATGGACACTACCGCGAGTTGCACTATGCCCCTGGCCTTCCTCATGCACATCATGAAGAAAACTACCCAGGTTTGAGAAATGAAAAAGTTGAAACCATGAACTTTGCAAGTCACATACAACATATTTAATTTACATGTATAATGTGAGACAAAAAATTAAATATATATGAAACATAGATCTATGAACTCACCTCGCTCGATTTGAGTGTCATTTTTGGGAGGATGACACCTATCTGCCCAGATGAGTCTTCACCATGACCCGGTTGATGAGAGAAAACCCACTCATCTGTAAACATCATGGCGGCTTCAACACCCTCATCTGCAGTTGCATGTGTCTACGTCTGTTTCCATGACATGAAAATAGTTATATTAATGAATTACAATTTGAACTTGAGAATTACAATTCGAACATGTAAATTATAATCTGAACATAAATGGGAAAACAAATCGAACTTAAATAACTAGTACCTCGTCGACCAGCATGTCATGAGTAGGACTTGAGTGGGGCTATGTATAATCCTGTGCAATTCCTTTGCCTCTATCCTGTACAATATGAACAAGATAAATGATGAAAGTTAGAAAAAACCAAAGTATTACATGTTCAACAATTGACTCATTTATAAATTCAAATTTAGGATGATAGTTAACACTTACCTCATGGACGAGAGTGAACGGAACTGCACTGGGACCTCGAACAGATGCATCACTCCCCAAAAGGACCTCCATGAAGGTCAAACACAAAGAAAATTATTAGTTAAAAAAATTATTCATTTAAGAATACATTACAATCAAGACAATCAAATGATGAAAAACAAATGGCGACAATAAAGATATACATGTCCCATCGGTCGAGTCCTGAATTTATCATGCAGTTGAAAATATGCATCGCAGGCTATGATAGCATTCTATAGCACTGTGTCTTGATTAATAAGGCGCATAATATCATTTTCCACCCACTGTAACTCAGACTTTGTAGGTGCAATGGGTGCTTTGCTTCACTCTTCCTACACAACCATCATGGTACCATGCATTGTCATGCATGTCAGCTCTGCTAGTGCACTCTGGTCCTCAATCACAAGTTGATATTTCACGACTACATCATTTCTCCTAAGAAAGGTCCTGTTAGGGTGACCTACAAAATTATTTCCTTCGGCTGAGCTCCAGGGTCTCTCCTAGCCCCAAGACACGCATGACTGCATCCCCCATGAGCACCATAGAAGTTCAAGGATGTGCTGGTGTAATATGGGTGCATCCAGTCGTATATTTTTAAATTTTATAGTCAATTGCGAGAAAAGTGGCGCAACCAAACACATGTTGAAAATTGACAAGGTTTCTCCATTGATCAAATTCAAATGAATATTATAATTAGTTTTATAGATCCGTTGGTTACAAATTTATAGTCACCGCAATAGTATATTGTGTGTAGATTGTCGTAACATATTTTGTTTTTTCAAAACATAAGTTTAACAATGATTTTGGTGGTGCAACCAAACATGTCTATTTTTTAGTCCTTTCATTTTATAAGGACACACTGTCAAACATTTTCCGAAACGACATATCAAATCTCAATAATAAAAAAATTGAAAAAATCATGAATAGAAAGCTAACATAATTCTCTAAAAGTTTTGTTTTTACATGAAAGTGAAATTCTAAACAAAAATATCACTTTCATTTGCCCAAAGTTGAAAAACATGAAAAAATCAAATTTTTTTTCTCATAAGACCCCCCAAAATAGACACCCATATCCATGGATTCACCCGAGATCCTATAGTCTGTGCTAGGATTCCCTTTCTAGGTTTTGTCATGGTCACATGTAAAATATCCTTGGAGATCTTATAGTCTGTGCTAAGATTCTCTTTCAAGGTTTTGTGGATGCACGTAATCAGTCCTAAGGATTCCACAGTATGGCCAAAGATGGTGAAGACCTACAGAAGGGTAGTCCTACAACCAACATGAAAAAGGGTTTGCTCTATAGAAATTCCTATGACGAGAAGAATTATGAGATAGCCCAGTGATCGAGATTTTGATGTACAGTAGTAGTGACAATGATGCTCTGTTATCTAGTGATGATGATCTAGCTCTAGAATTGAAGACTTGTGCCGACATATATTGATGACCTGTGTCTAGAGAATACCTTCCTAGTTAAGAGGGAGTGTTGATGTATTTGTAACTTCAGAAGATATTCTTCTATGTATTGTACTTGCACAATATTGTATTACTGATGGAGATGTTAAATTCCTCCTTAATCAGAAGTGTCGTCATTTGTATTGTAAGTGTCGTAAGTATCGCAAGTATTATTGTAAGTGTCGCAACTTATACTTGATGGGTTATTAGATCACCAAGAATGGTTCGGCCCAGTAGATGACATGTGGATGGGTTATTAGACCTCCTTAGGAAGTTTACCCAGTTAGGGTTAAATACAAGTTAAGTCAATGTATAAATAGAGAGGTTATGTCTCTCATTTTATACATTCACTCACTTCACAGAAGTGAGAAAGAGGAGTGCGCACAAGTGGAGGAGGAGTAGCTGCTGGAGAGAATTATATTTGTGGGTTGATCCTTGTGATCTTTTGTATTGGGGATTATTCTATCTCTGAGGAAGTTGCAGGGTTTTTCACCTTCTTGGTTTTCCCTAGTGAAATACTTTGTGTCCTTTGTCTCTTGTAATTGTTATGCTATGCTTGTTACTCTCTTAGTGATCCTTGATAATATTGAATGAAATTATCGGAAAATTTAATAATATATCCCTATTACTCAGCAACATGTTCTCAAATAAAAAATTATTTGTAGTCTTTCATATTCCCTAAGAAACAAACAAAGGAAGAGTTTCATATCATTTATTCAAATTGAACCACATCTGGAAATTATGTTCAAGATCCTAACTACCCCAATTTTGTGCAATCATCAAAATATTGCAAAATCCACATTGGGGTTGAGTAGTTAAATTGCAGAAAACAAATATATGATCAACTATCTCCAAATATTTTTTACACAAAAAATAGATGTTTGGTCTGATCCATCCACCAAGCATAAGATTATCCCAAGTTTGGATACATTTTTTCCTAACCCAACCAAAAGAAACAATTTATTTTAAGAGGAACATGCAACTTCCAAATTTTCTTATACCACCATTTAGAATCCACATAAGTATTTTCCTAAGCAATCACCATATAAGTTATTTTAGAATTAAATATACATGTAGCATAGTTATGATAGAAAATCAACTTGTCTTGACCATTCGAAAGAAAGAAACCAGTTTCATTCAAACTAGAGGTAAAATCCTTCTACTCATCAGCCCATCTGTTACCTAAACCGAGGTATTCAACATTAAACCAATAAGAGTTACGATTAGGTATCCAAAGAGGCATTTTGATTTATGAAAAAGTAGTAAAGATTAATTATTACAAATAATCCCTTAAAAAATAAGAGATAGTAGATTTATCCTCCATAGCCACAATTGGATCAACTCCCACCAGAATATTGGTTCCATCACTAGCCTTCCAAGAAAGACCCTTACCCATCCATGGAAAGACTTTTCTAAATCCATCCATAAAGCTAGAAGCATTCTGAACAAATTTATTTGGTTTCCATAGACAACTTAACACACCACCCTTAAAATATTTACCATGTATAACCTTCGTCCAAATACCTTTCCCAAAAATTCACCTCCATAAACTTTTCAGACAAAGAGCTTTACTAAACCAAAAAAAAAATTGATATCCCATCCACCCAAATCCTTTCGAGTTGAAAGCGTTTCCCAATTGACCATACGCATATTCTTGGACCCTCATCCTTACCCGACCATAGAAAATTAAACATAATTCTACATAACATCTTCAATGTTGATTTTGGAACTTGAGCTAGTGAAAGCAAATAAACAGGGATACCAGTCAAAGTAGTTTTTAGTAGATTCAATCTTCCACCTATGGAAAGGAGTTTAAATTTCCAATGTTAGACTCTTTTCTGAAATTTATTAACCATCCACAACGAGTCTTTTATTCTATAGCCATCGGGCTTAAGAAAAAAACCCAAGTATTTAAAACCTTGACCCAAACTATAAAAATTAAATGGACGCAAGGAATAAACCCTTCCCTTAATGTCATCACTTAGTTTTAGAGAGTAGAAACATGATTTTTTAAAACTTACTTCCATACAAGACACAAGAAAATATAAAGAAATTACAGCAGTAAATGATTTCCATTCTTCTGCAGAACTGCCACCAAAGACATCATCAACGAACAAAAATTGTGTTATGTAAACTGAAGGTGCATTTTAATCCCATAAATTTTACCTCCAATCCTTTCCTGTGTGATCATACAGCTCGGAACTTCAATAACAAGAATAAAAACAGAGGAGATAACGGGAATCCCTACCTGATACCCTTTGAACGTTTAAAAAAATCAAAGGGATAGCCATTAACCAAAATAAAGAACTGAGTAGAATCCACAAAATACATAATCCAGTCCACAACCAAAAGAGGAAGACCAATCTGAAGCAGTAACAACTGCAATAACACCCAATTAACCCTATCATATGCCTTTACAAGATCCATTTTCAGAAATAAGGCATCCAAACCTCTTTTTTAACAAAATGAATTACTTCTTTAGTAACTATGATAACATCTGTGATCTTTCTGTCCGTAATAAAATAAAACTATTCTTTTTACATCCCTTTGGAAATAAATGGTTTATCCTATTGGCTATAAGTTTTTAGATAAATTTATAAGACAAATTACAAAGATAAATAGGCCGAAAGTCGTAGAAAGACATAGGATTATTACATTTAGGAATAAAGGTAAGAAATGTTGAATTCAAATCCCTAGAAAAATATACTTCAATCCTATAAAATTCAACCATATCATGAGTTTCTACTCCCATGATATCAAAAAAGGTTATAAAAGCTCAACATTTTAGCCATTCGGTCCTGGGATCTTCTCCCTATCAAACTGATTTAAAACCTCCTCAACCTCTTCCAATGAAAAAAAATCAGAAATAAATTCAACTTCATCATGGGAAAAGAAAGCAGGAACATGACTTAAAACTTTCAATTGAGGATTAATTGCACCCACCTGAATCCTTATAATCATCCTTAAAAAAATTCCTAGTTGCACCCTTTAAATCAATCTGAGACATAATTTTATTTCCCGACTCATCAAGAAGTTCCTAAATATCATAATGGTTCCTTCTACAAGAGGCATAATTACGAAAAAAGGAGTATTATTTTCCCCCAATTCCACTGACAAGGCACGTCTCTTTAAGATGGGATTCCATCTCTTCTTTTTCCAGTAAGGAAGAGCATTTCAATTCCATCTCCTTAATAGCCAATGTATCCTCCTCATTTAGAATGAAATCCTCACTTCTAGAAAGAATACTCTTTATATTATGAACAAAGTTATTCAACTCCTCTTTATCCTTTGTGTAATGTCCCCAAAAATTGAAAATAAAAAAAAAATATTAGGCTAGTCAAAACTACCTATGCTAGACATTAATTGAACTTTGCGGAATGTGTCGTACTTTGTTTGTATTGTTGTATTGTCATAATCTGTTCTTACATCCTGTTTCCATATTTCTTGATTTGGTTATTAATATGTTACTTACGTTGTCGTGATGTTGACTATTGTTTGTACTATGGTTAAGCATTGATGTGTAAGTTAGTTATTTGTTTATCTACCTCATTGTTTATAACATGTTCTTGTTGTCGTATACATTATTCTAATTTGGCGTTGTTAATGGATAAAGGGGTGGAGTGGCAAGACTAGTTTCCTTTGTAACCACTTGAGAGGTAATAGTTTCTACTTGTCACAATGGGCTTGCTTAGTTCTGATGAACTAATGCATTCTTGTCCCATTTACGTGCCATTTACATGCAGGTATACTTGGTGATGGAAACTGGTTTATAAATGTTAATGGAAAGTGCTGATCACTTGGTCACTAGTGCTCGCATTTACAGCTCTATCCTAGTGACATTTTACTGATTGTTATTGTTATCATCACATACTTTATGATAGTGACGGGGTCACTATCGCACTTACTATTTGCATGACATAAACTTGTTATTTATGTGATGCTTATTTTCCATAGTGTAAATGCTTACAAATTTATTCATTCCCTAACATATTCTTACTATATGGTTTTAATATGATTTTAATGTTGGTAATATAATTGCAAAAACCCTGGCTTAAACATTTCCATGGCATATTTCATATTCCATGGACTTAGGGCTTAAATCCTAAGTTATTCGATGCATGTATGGGTTTAAGCCTTTATGTTGATTTTGGTGGCAAGGTTTGATATAGTCCAAGTACTATACGATTATGGTTCTAGTGTACATTAATGGTGGCCAGGGTGGCAGTATCAATGCGCCTTGGGAGAAGGGACGATCAATATTAGGGCTTCCATCCCAAGCGATAGTTTGGCATTTCACGGCATTGTTGATTTCTCTCTGCTCTTGCTCAGTGTGAAGGAAGGCGACTGTGATGGCTTAGCCGATAGTTATGTGGGTGTCTTGTTTCATTAGCATCGTTATTGATTTGGGAATGGATATTATTCATACTTCTCACATCATGGCTCTACTCTGTTGCAAGTTTGTAGGGGTGGCGAGAATCGGCGTGGGTCGTAGCTTGTGGGAGAGACTGTGGGAAAAGCCATACCCCTTTGGTAAGCCTATTGTACAAGTATTTACTTGTCCCCTATTGGCTTCATGATTATGACTGAGTTGTCACTCACCGTTGGTTGGATTTTCTTGGTTCTAGTTTCAGGTTTGACTGTAACTTAAATGATCTTTGTGTTTGGTAATGCGACAGACTTGGGGTTTTGTTTGGTTGGGGTTTAATTTTCCTTCGGTCCTGAGCTTAAAGTGCATCGAGATTTAGTAAATGGGTGCTCTATGCAACGAAAAAGGGCCTGGGTAACTTCTTGACAGGCTCTGTGTATTTTGTAAATAATGTTTTGGGTTATGTTTACTGGTAATGGGAAGCACTATTTCTTGCAATGGTGCAATGGCCGAAAATAGATGACTGTGTAAACTCTTTAATGATTTTATAAATTATGGGTTTATGTATCTATGCTGCATCGATTTTAATGGTTTTTATTTATGTGGACTGTGTAGATTCACATTTTTTTTATGTGTTGGTTGTATGGATGAAATGTGTCACATCGTTATGGCTTTGGGGCCATGCTGTATGGCATTGGAGTTTCCCGCACTTGTAGTTGTGATAGCGTATTTACTATTTATGATTTCGTTGTGTGTTAAGATATGGGTGGTGTCTTGTAGTGTAACCCTGTGACTATCATTCGTCGTTGTGGGTAAACATTGACAGGGTTGTAATATTTTGGAAATGTTGATTATTATAATGAGTTGGATGTGTAAAAGGATGAGGGCCATAGATTACATCGTATAAATTAAAATGGGTATTTCGACCTCTTTGTAGAGAGTTTACACTTTGTTTAGTGCCTTCATATAAGTAATATAGTGTGGCTTTGTAAAATATTAATAGACCCTACAGGATTCGATCCTGGGTCATTTACTGTGATGAGGGTTTATATTTAAATGGTTTGTGATCTGGGCTTAAGCGCCCACAAGAATCGATCCTACGACCTCTGTGTAATTATATTTGTTTTGAATTGAACACCATTAAATGATATTTGGTTCTTAAATGATTACTGTAAATGATATTACGTTTGTTTTTAAATGATTCTGTAAATGATATCATGCTTGTTTTTAATTGATTACTGTAAATGAAATTATGTTGGATTTTATTTACGTAGGGACTTTTTTTTTATGTCATGCAATTTATAAATCGTTTGACTGTAATTAAGGGTTTGATTTCTTAAATTCGCAATGGGTTATTTATGTGTATAATTGGTATACTGTATTTCGAATTCTTGGATGTAGTTGATAGTAATAAATCACGAACCATTAACTGGTCTCGATACTTTGTGTGTAGCTTTGGTTTATGCTAACTTTTGATTTAATGAAGAATGATAATGTCTATACAAACCCTGAGAGGTCTTGGTTGATTTTTATCTTAGCTTTAATATTTGAATTTTTTAATATTCTTAGATGTAGAATATTGAATTTATTATATTGCTTAAAATGAGTTAGGGTTATGTTTATACATGATATTAGTTAACTATATTGTATAGTTATGTTTTGTTCAAAGTTTAATCTAAAATAGTCTTGTACTTCTAGACATAGCTCTGTTGGCAATATGAAATATGCCAGTAGAGTACATAGGCAATAAACACATAGACCTTGCTAGGATAACAAAAGTGTATGCAGTAAAAAAATGCAAAACTAGATATAAGAGTAATAAACCCTAACTATTTCTTAAACAAGAATTAAAGTTATAGATATAGGGTTTATGATAAAATGCAAACCCTTAAATATTTTGATGGGAAAACAGAGGTATACATGGGGTTAGAATATAATCATAAACACTTGCATAATTTAACCAGCACTTATCCTAGACAATGAAATTGGTTGTCAAGAACCTCATACTTGAAAAGTGAATCTCTTCTAATTATTGAAACCTGCACACTCAATTACCAAGCATTAACAATTCACAGGCAGATCTGACCTCTGTATAAATGACTAAATCACTTGGAAACTACCATGTTCCACACAACCATGACCGAAACCATTCCTGGTTTCAATGCGGATCCCCTCGAGCTGGTTCCAACATGAAAGTAGCTTAGAGATCCTAAGGTAAGGCTTCCCTAACTAGTATATCAATTCTAGATCAGTTCTCCTTTTTCCTCTCAGGAAAATGTTCTCCAGGAATAATCAAGCAGAATAATGACTCCAAAAATATGGAAGAGATCCCCAATCCTCTCTTTGGCTTGGGACTTTATAGAGAGACTTTTAAGTCAAAGGGGCAATTAAATCAAGAATCCTTTGATTTCTTGATTTAACCCTTTTTTATTTAATTTAGGTACTTTTAATATTTTTAACATAATAACTTTTAACTAGTTCCTAATTGAACTTTTATAGGTATTATAATATTTAATTTTCTCTTAGTAATAATAATAGTAGATGGAACTTTTCCTTCTTTCTTACATTATTAATACTACTACTATGTATACTCTTTAAACATGCTCTGTATAAAATATATAATAATATATTATTTGTTAACATTTTTCTTAAGGTATCACATATTGTGATCCCTAGAATTATGACACTTTCTTCATTAAGGTCATTAGGTATAGGGTTAGGTCTACTAGGCTATGAAACTATAAACAACCTTGCATCTTGGATTCCCTCGTATAACATCGAAGTTCATCAGTACTTGATGAACTTCAACATGGAAGGCACCATGGATTATTCCCAACACTTCCAAATTATATTTCCATGTGTTCCAGAGCTTCACACTCAACACAAATGTCTCAAAACTCATGTTCTCCAGAGCTTCTCGCTCAACACAAATATAAGTACTCGCGTGCTCTAAAGCTTCTTGCTCAACACAAAACATCAATTTACCCATGTGCTCCAAATCTCCTCGCTCAACACAAAACATCTCATCAATCATGTGCTTTAGGGTTCATGCCCAACACAAGCAGACATATATGTATATCATATGCAATTGGCTTACACCCAGTATATCAAACAAATCCTCATGTTCATATGCAGTGTGGTCTTTGACCTAGTATATAAAAATAAAACATCAAGGTAACATCATAATCAATGGGGCTCATGCCCATAAGTTTTAGGTCCAAAATTCAGGATATTACACTTTGGATTTTGTTCCTTAATCCATTTTGACACTACCTGCTTCAAATGCTTCAATTTTTCAAGAAATGAATCCATAGTATTAACACCAGTCTCCAACTCATACATTTTCCACCTCCCTCTAACCATGTTATATAAATCTTCATTTAATATCTAGGAACTATTAAAATTGAAAGGAAAATTTCCATCCTGCTTGAATCCATCCAATTAAAGGAGAATTGGATAATGATCAGAAATACAAACCTTATCAATCCAGGTTCTATATTTTTTAAACGATTGAAGTAAATTAACATTGATCATGAATCGATCTAACCTTTTGCTAATCCCATCCTTTCCACATCTACCATTTGACCATGCCAGTTCCAAGGTAACATGCAACACATCAACCAAATTTGTTCTCATGAATAATGCCGAAAAGAAATCAATAGTTTATGCTAATTTAACATGACAACCCCAAACCTCTATAGAAGACAATTATAAGTTTAAATCCCTCACCAGAATTAAATCAATAATTCCTAGGATCCTCAAAAATTCCAACTAGTTCCAATAAGACTCTTTCTTTATAACGGCCATAACAATTTAGAAGAGAAAAATACTGATCACTGTTCCTAAAGAAACCTTCCAAAATAATGTTGTCAAAAGTTTCATAGGGTTTAAAACTAGAAACTTTAGGGTTCCACCTAGATAGAAAACCCCCTGAAAGGTCGTCCGATCTCACAACACAAAACTACCACCCCAAAAGAATCTTTTCCAACACCTCAATAGACTGAACATCTGAGCACATAGTTTCTTGCAAAATAATGACATAAGGGTCAATATCCCTGAAAATTTTAGACAAATCCTTGACCTTTGTAGCTCTTCCTAACCCTTTAGCATTTAAATAAAGGATGATCATCAAGACTCTGTTGAGATAGGATTCTTTGCTCCAAAGGCGTGAGATGAAGGAAATTCTATACCAAGGGGAAACATAGAAACAAATTTGACTAAACGAACAGATAAAGGCTTATAATCACTGACAGATACTCATTCCCCTTTTTTATTTTTCTTCATTGAGATAATGCTAGCATTCTGGGAGCGAAGGGTATGTAGAGGAGAAAAATCAGGATTATTTGAAGGGTTTTTTGAAAATACATTCAAGGGTTCTTTAAAATAATCCTTCAACTCCTGTGAAGAAATGACTAACGTTGATTCGGCTAAATATAGAATCAAGTAAATAGGACAAAAACCCATAACCTCCTGATCCAAGGATACATCAAGAACCTTAACCCCTTCCCCAGAAGATGGAATTGTGTCAACAGAAGTCACAAAGGCTAAATTATGAATCAAATCTACATAAACCCCAACAACAAAACCCTGAATACCCTCATATCTGGGGACAAAATTAGACATGGATTTCATAGAATCAAGAGATTTCAAAGTTGAAATGAGAAACTGACTATCTAAAGATAAATCCTTCCCAAACCCCGTGTCAGATAATTGTTTATCAAGATTGCATTCCATATTTAAATAAAAATTCATTTCATCCTTTGAAAGATATTTGTAAGGGTCTAGAAAATTGGAATGTTCCTTACCCAAAGAAAATTCATAATTCTGGTTTTTTAGAAGAGTAAAATCCCCAAAATATAATTTTTTCTATAATGATAAGCATCATCCTATGAAAAATCCACCGAGCTTCCTTTTCTAGAAACCAAGAAAATATACGGACAACGGGCCTTCATATGACCGGTTTCATGATAAGTATGACTTCTAAATGGTACATGCAGATAATCTAAATGCTGAATAATAACTTTTTCACCCCAAAACTAATTCCAACTATGGAATATGACCTTTTTCTGTGTCAACTTCAATCATTACCTTCGCCATTTTCTTCTCCACGCCCAATAGATTCTTCTTATCAACTATGATAAATTTACCAAAACTGTTCACCAAATCTTCCAGCACATTTGAAGTCCATAATTTCAAAGGGAAGCACGAAAGGAGAAACCACAAATGCCTCCTATTTTTATTATCTTTCTCAGGTTTAAAAGTAGTATGCCATATTTTAAGAAACAAAGAACTCTCCTTCACTAACTAAACAGTATCCAACAAAATTGTGTGTGTTCAGGTTCCTAAAATATTAAGCACATCCAACCATTTAACAACAAATTAACCCTAGAAATGGTGTCCAATTATTATTTACTCATTCCACGAATTCTAGTCTATTCTTTTTTTTTGCCTCAAATATCCCCACCAATACATGACTCGAAAGAGCTTCGACTCTGTCCAGGTTTACATCATGGCCCAAAACAAGCTGATGTGAGCACTCTTGTGCTTTATAAGCTTTAAGTTTCCTACGAAGTCGAGCTCTCTTACCCACCAATTTATTTATTGTCCTGTCACCATTCGGATTTCCAAAAATAGTATAATCACCAAACTCATGACCAGACCCAGAAATGGGTACCTTTGAACATATTCCTCAGATAAGTCCAAGAGATAT
>LPNX011159296.1:1592-18716 GCA_001517045.1 Pseudotsuga menziesii | reverse complement strand
ATATATATATTATTCAAAGAATCAACACTAGAAGCGCAGTATACAATTATTCATACAAAATTTAATACATATAATTATTTTTCATCATGAATTCTGAACCAAACTAATTTCTAAGGAACGATTAGTAATTATAATCCAATGCATAATACACCCCTAAGACATTATATCAAACACCAAGATGGATAAATACCTAAGTGTCTCTAATCATGTAAACCCTCTAGGAAACTCACCCAATATTAGTTCAACAATAAATTCCTTCCCCATAGCCATACACAACATAGGTATAGAATTCCTATTATATTACATGTAATCCCTTAATAAATTCATGCCCACATGTGATCCACAGTAGGAAAGAAAAAATTGATTATTTTGATTATGTTCTAGGTCCTTGCAACGGTAGAGCTGGGATGTTAAGACTAATTCTTAGCACATAAAAATGGTTTAAAGTTTGATATACTTTGCTTCATTATATGTAGATGTTTTAGCCATGGTTCTTCCTCTCAAAATCAACCCATTTCCCCTCTCATCAACAATAAATCCATCATTATAAGTTCTACATGTTTTCATTATATTTTTTCTCACTCGGTTATAAGTTAATAATTGTATAAAACTATGGATACCATACAAGTTCCACCAAAATAATTAGAGTAGGAGGTCAAATGGTTTGGAAGAATGTAAGAATGATCAAGAGAAAATTTTTGATATCTCAACTATAGGAACTATTTCATTGCATCCCATCATAGTAATACAACCTTATGCACTATATATGACTTGATTCTTGAACCTCCTAAAAACGTTACAACCTTGCATATGGTCTCTCACACAAGGTTGAGGGACCTTTTAGAAGCAATTGATTATTTGTGAAACCCGATTTCGCTTTGCAAAAAAAACATGTATGTGTTTCTTAATGCTAGCACTGGAGGAGTTTCATCCTAATAGGTTAGTTTCTGAGCACGCTAGGAAGATAGAAACACATACACATTTTGCAATTACAAAACATGTACATGTTTTGTAGCTACAAAATGCATAAGCATTTTTCTTTTACAAAATGTGTTACTCATTTTGCAGTTACAAAAACCATAGTCATTTTGTAGTTACAAAACATGTTATACATCTTGCAGTTACAAAACACATGTGCATTTTGTAATACATGTAATAAACCCCACATTTCCGTCTCTCACTCCCTACATCTATATCTCTCTCACTCTCTCTCCCCAACTCTCTCCCCCTCTCCCTCTCTCATTTCCTCCCTCCCTCTCTCTATCCCTCCCTAATTATCGCACCCTGTCCCTCCTTCCCTATACCTTCCTCCCTAACCATCATTATAACCCACTCACTCTATCTCTCTCTCCTACTCCTACACCTAATGACCACCCCTCTATTACTCCCCACAAAGTCCTAACACACCCCACCTATCTCTCTCACACACTCACACTACTCATAATCCCCCTCTCTCTCCCTAACCACCCATAATGCCCCCACCCATAACCTCTGTCTGTGTGTGTGTGTCACACACACACACACACACACACACACACACACCTCGTGTACTCTACCTACCCCTAACCATTGCTAACCCCTTATTTGGATCTCTCTCTACCCTAACTCTCCACCTACACCTAACCCCCACCCTTATCTCACTACCCCACCTCCCTAACACCCCTCCTCTATCAAACACATCTTACTACCCCTAACCCCTTTCTATATCCCTAATCCCACTCATACTCTCCCTACCCTTAACACCCCCTAATCTCGTCTTTATTTCTATAGCACTCCCCCTCCCCTAACCCATTCTCTCTCTCTTTGCCTCTCCTAATCCCCTCCCCTCTCTCTCCTTATCATCCTTGAGCCCCTATCCCCTCCAAAAACCTTGGTATCTCTCTCTTTCTTTCCCCCAATCGCCTTCTTCCCTTACATTTAATCACTGAAATATCTCTCTCTCTCTCTCTCTCTCTCTCTCTCTCTCTCTCTCTCTCTCTCTCTCTCACACACACACACACACACATACCCTTCTACTCCTACACCTACCCCTAACCCCACCCCCCTCTCTCTAATCAAACCCCCTACAATTACCCCCCCCCCTAGACTCTCTCTCTCTCTTAATTTCACTCCCCATACTTCTTACAACATTGTTCCTCTCTCTCTCTCTCTATCCCCACCCTATACCCCCTTCTCTCTAAATTCCCTAATCCTACCTAAACACATACCCATCCCCCCACCTTGATCTCTATATTTTTCTCTCCCTAGACCCCTTCCCCCCCTTCTCTACACCTTCCCCCACTACAATTTTTATATATTTCTCTCCCCAAACCCCCCTCCTCCCCTAGAATATATTTCTCTCACACTCTCTCGCTCACTCATTCACCCATCTACTCCTCAACCTACCCATATCCCCTGCCCCTCTCTTTCACCCCCAAATCCCTCACACCCTCCCCCCCCCTCTCTCTTTCTTATACTACTCCTCATACAACTAACCCCCCTGCTCTCTCTCTCTCTCTCTCTCTCTCAATTAGCTTGTACTCCTCCCTATACAACCAACCCCCCTCTTCTCTCTCTCATCTCCATAACTCTTACTCATTCCCTCTCTCCCTCAGTTACTCCTTCCCCTCCCTTTAACCCCCGTAAACATATTTGTCTCTATTCGCTCGCTTGCCCCTAACCCTTAATAACCCCATCACTCACTATTTCCCTTCCCTATTCCTCCACCTACACCTTATCCCCCCTCTCTCTCCTTTAACTTCATAACACCCTTTCCTCTCTATCACTCACTCTCACTACCCTTAACTACCCCTCTCTCTCCCTACCCATAACCACCCCCTCTACCACTCTCTTTCTCTTTCCTACTCCCCATATCTCTACCCCTCTCACTCTCTATCTCTCCTAGAATCTCCCTCCCCCTACAACTTACCCCCTTCCCATCTCTCACTCTACCCCAATCCTATACACCATCTTCCCTCTAACTATGTTAATCCTCCCTAAACCCCTACCACCCCAACTACAATATCTATTTGTTTCTCACCACCCACCCCCTGCTCCCCCTTACCCTTAATGTAAATTTGAATTTTCCCAAGATGAAGAAACGTTTTATCTCTACAAAACATGTATGTGCTTTGTAGAGATAATACATGTACGCATTTTGTAGAGCTGAAACACACACACATTTTAGTTTTCATGGCACTGAAATAAGCAGGAAAGGAGATTTTCAATTTAAAATAAACACATTTGTGTTTCCTAGCACTAAGACTGAACCTTGTTACATGTGGAGGTGTCATCACTCTTCCTATGTGTCTACTTCAAACTTAGCTTCGGGTTAACGAAACTTGTGGTACGGAATATGGTAAGCCATAGCTAATTAGGCATCTCGCCATTTTTCACAATATGGTTGTTTTTTACCCCTTGTTACAATATGCTATACATATTCATTTTTAATGAAGTTTTAGACCCATATAGCATTTTTTGTAGATTCCAAATATGTTTTTTTTTTAAATCATTAATTTTTCCTATTTTTCATCTATTTTTCTTGTGTCATTACTCCTTAACTCAAAAAACACATTGTTAGTGTTTTTCTCATAACTTTTTTCTTTTCTCAAGCATTTAAAAAAATTGTATGTCACACTACTAAACACCAACCTCTACATACTGTAAAAATATCAGATCATGATCATTGCATTAAGACCTTGAAAAGATTCACCCAGACTTGACCTACTGTTTTCAATCTTTGATCACTTAGATATTACAAAAAAAATTATAAATTATTAAATTTATTTTGGAAAAATAGTGTCATACTAGTACTATTTGTTCTCTATATGTATATTGTTTTTTGTAGGTTGACTCCATCATTTCAGCACTCAAATGTTGCACCCACAAACACATACCTTATCATTTACAAAAATAAATAAAAAGTTCATGTAAGAAAGGGTCAAAGTTGAGATAGTTATGAACATTTTCAATAGATAAAATTGATGTATTTGGAAACTTAATTCAATTTCTTGCATTTCTTCTTTTTTTCCCAAAGTAAGATTCATTGTGTAAATATCTCAACATATCCATGTAAGTGGAGGGATGGATGTTTTTTGAGTTTTCTATTTCACTAAAAGAGTCAAAAGAGACCCTCATTAGTTGGTAGTAGCACTTATTACTCTACCCAAATTCCTTATCACTGAAGCATGACTAACTCCATTGTGTTTTGTCACATATCCACACGTTGTCCTTGGACATCTCAACAAAGCACATGTCAAACCCATATTTTTCTTATATTTTACCATAATTATCTACCAACAAATTGTGGAATTTAAATGCAACAACATTTTTATTACCAAATACATGGGAACATAAAACAATTTTCTAAACTACAATTTTATGCTAATTCATTAAAAACAATTTACCCATATATTTTGTTAGTGGAAAAATTAAAGCATTAAAAACCTAATACCAAATTCATGACAAATATAAAAATAATTAATTAATTACATTATTATGCTAATTTATTAAACAATTTATCAATAATTAGAAACATGAATAATTCAAACAAAAAATAAGAATACAAACATAGTCCACCAAAATGGTTACACACATAAGTTAAAAATAGTTCAATATAATGTCTCAAATGAGCTACCAAACCACAATAGTGTACATAAAAATCACAAACTCTAGAACTCATTCAAATACATCAACAATGCTTAGAATTGATTTGAACCCCCCAAAAAATCATAATCTCTCGTAATAAAATCCTTCCAAGTAGCCACACACAAAAGTACTTTTATCAAAATAGAAGTAATTTCATCAAAATGAAACACTTAATTGGAAGTCAGCAACTGCAGCGTGAACGCATCGGAAATCACTGTAACATTGGCGTGAACTCGGAAGAAATGACCGCAAGGACGCCGCAAAAACAAGAAAATCATCACAAAAGGGACCATACTTAGAAGGATCTCTATGTATGTATGGTATCCCTCGCGGCGTATATGTGTTATATGGATTTTCTCATATTTTGGACATTTTTTTTTAAAGGGGAGATTCATTTTATGGTTTTCTTTTTTTTGTTAGGCTTCTTAAATGAATCTTAATATTTAAATAAACTTAAATCAGAGTTTACTAATTAATTATTAAAAAAAAGTATGATGTATGTATTATGTATTAGGTTTAAATGAATCTTAACTAAGATTTAAAGAAGTTTAAGTTAGAATTTACTAATTAATTATTTATAAATCTATAATTCAGTAAAGTTATCACTAGCCCTTTTTCATATTTGTTTCTTTCCAATGAATAATGTTATCATTTCCTTAAACTTTTAGTAGGAGTGGAAACATTGGCCCTTTCTCATCCTATTGTGATTAGGATCCTTCTTCATCACACTTTTTAATTTTGATCAAGGAGAAGGAGCACTCGCCACTTCTCACACTTTTATTGCTAGCGAGTGATGAGGAGATCAAGGAGTTGGAGAAGAAGCATGGGCCTTTGCTCAAATGCTTGGTATTTGATTGAGCAACTCACAATTTCTGGTCATTGGAATAGCTTCACCTTTCAAGTATGAAGATCTTGACTACCTATTTAATTATCTAGAATAATTGTTGGTTAGACCAGCATAGATCCAAATCCTAGGCTCTATCAAGCGTCAAGGTGTATCAAATATTTGGAGGTGTAAATCTCTTATTAAAGTATTGCATTCAATTATTAGTGTGATTCAGACAAAAAAACGCATCTTTTTATTTAAGGTCCACATATAATATTTTTATTATTAATATTTAATACTATTTATGGCTGATATATAATATTTTTTATTATTTTTTATTTTTTTAAGAAAGAACATTATAACATCTCCCCCATACATAGTTTTAAAACCATGTGTAAGGCCCTCCTAAAATCATGGGTTGTTTAGTAGGCCTTGCACATGGTATTAAAACCATTTGCAACCACCTCCTAAACCATGTACAATAAAACCATGGGTTGTTTAGGACGCCTTGCACATGGCTTTAAAACCATTTGTAAGGCCCTCCTAAACCATGTACTATAAAACCATGGGATGTTTAGGAGCTCTTGCACATGGTTTTGAAACCATGTGCACGACCAACATTTTTTTTGCCCATAATTCAATTTTTTATTTTTTATTATTTTGTTAACTAGAAACATTACAACATCTCCCCCATATTGTGTTGTTTTTGACATTTTTTTTTGGCCGATTTTCTATTTTTTATTGTTTTGTTAGGTAGGAATATTACAACATCTCCCCCATATTAGGTTGTTTTTGTAACCCACATTTATTTTGAAAGATAATTAAAATTTTTATTTTTAATGGCCGACATCTATGTAACGTTAGTAACGTTACATCACGTTACAAGATCTCCCCCATACTGGGCTGTAGAGCGCCTCTCGGTGCAATTATGCAAGTGTTTATATTATATTTCTAACCCTATATACCATTGTTTTCCTGTCAAATTCTTTAAGGGTTTACATTTTAATTATAAACCCTAGGATGTAATTTAATTTATGTGTAAGAATTATCAAGGATTTTGTTCTTTCAGTTTTACTTCTATATTTTCGTTTACAGCTTAAACTTTGGGTCCCTAAGACCTAGGAATTATTCTAACATGGCCTATGTGTTTATTTACCTATGTACTCTACTCACAGATTTCATATTGCCAATAGAGCTATGTTTAGAAGTAAAAGACTAGTTCATATTTAAGCTTCAAACCAAACCTAAATATAAAATACAGTTAACCAAAGTATAGTAATCACAACCTAATAAATAAATCATTATATAAATATCAGGTTTAGATAGAACCATAATCTAACTAAGCAATATTATAAACTCGGTATTCTATGTCTAAGAATAATCATAGTATCAAAATATTAAAGCTAAGATAAATAAATAAAAACAGCAAAGACCTCTGAGGGTATGTATAAGAACATCCCTACTAAGAACAAGGATAAACATTAGCATTCTTTGTTAATCAAATATTATCATAAATTAAAGCTACAGTCCAAGTATTGAGAACATCTAATGGTCCACAACTTATGCTTCACCATTACTCCACATTAAATCCAACTATATATTATTACTACCACGAAAACATAATACAATAAACAAATTATTCCACACAATAAATCCATTTCCAACTTAATAAAACCAACCCTTACATATCTATGAATCACATTAATAATCGTATACCATATAACAAAATCCCAACGCATAAAATCAACCATAATGTTATGCGCAACATGTATTAAAAACATAAACATAATTGAACAGAGGTCACAGGATCGTTTTCTGTGGGCATTAAGCCCAAATCGCATCCATAAGTTTAAACCATCATCATTGTAAACGACCTAGGATCAATTCATGTAGGGTCTATTCCTTTTAACAAAGCCACGCTATGTATTACATATACACAGACTGTAATAAAACAAACATAAATTCTTTACTAAGAGGTCGAAAAGACGAAATACAATATCCATGCTGTAATATATGGCCTCGACCTCATACATAACCGAACATTCAATTAAAATTACCAATGCTACAAACCATGGCAACGAAATAACAACATCGACGATTTCCAATGAAAGGTTACCCCACAGTCGGCCCTCGTATCTTTAAATATGCATCTTAAACTTAAACAGTAATTCTAAACCCAATACACTATCGCAACTACCATGGCGGGAAACACAAATGCCATATACGGGATGGCCCCAAATCCAAATGTTGTCATGCATTCACCCATACAACTAATAGAAGCAATGTTGGTGAATCCACATAGTCCACAAGAATAACAACCATAGAAATTGGCGCAACATATATATAAACACATTCATTACAAAATCATTAAGGAGTCTCACAGTCATTCAAACCTAGCCATTGCACCATTACAAGCAATGGTGCTTCTGCAAGTAACATAATCAAAACATTATTTACAAATACACAGAGTTTGTCAAAAGTTACCCAGGCCCTTTTTTCTAAACAGAGTACCCATTAATAAATCCCAATATAGTTAAAGCTCAAGCCCAAAGGCATTAAAACCCAACAAGAAAAACCCCAAGCCTATCGCATTACAAAATGCAGTGCCATTAAGTTACAGTCAAACCCCATCCCAAAACATAGCCATCAGAAACCAGAGACAAGTAATCCAAACCCACGACGAGCAACAAACTCTGTCATAACCACGAAGCTAGGAGGAAACAAGTAAACGCTTGTACAACAGTTTTACCTGAATGGGTATGTATTTTCCCATGGCTTTTCCCATGAGCTACAACGCACGCATATTCTCGCCACCCCTGCAAACTTGCAACAGAGCATATCCACGATGAAAAGTATGTATAATATCCTAACCAAATCAACAATGATGCTAATAAAAAAGAACATCCACATACCTACCAAGCCATCAAAATCGAATTCCTTCACACTGCACAGAAGCAGAGCACAAGCAACAATGTTGCGAATAAACCAAACTATTGCTTGGGCTAAGCCCTAAGCTCGGTTGCCACACATCCCAAGGCGCATTGACATTGCCACCCTAGCCTCCATAAATGTTCACAAAAACCCATAAACCTATAGTTCTTATCACCATAATCAAACCGTGTTTCCAAATGCATAAACCCCATATTGTGCATCATTTTACTTAGGACTAAGCCATAAGTCCATGGCATATGAAATATGCCATGGAATACTCTAGACTAATGTTTTTACAAATCTCTTTTACCAACCATAAAAACCATACATTAAAACTATGTTAGATTAGGACCAAATCCTTAAGTCTCTACAACCATAATATGTATGTGTCACGATAATAGTAAGTGCAGTAGTGACCTCGTCACTATCATAAAATCTGTAATAATAATAATAACAATCAGTGTAATGTCACTAGGATATATCTGCAAAGGTGAGCGCTAGTGACCAAAACGGTTAGCATTATTCATTAAGCTTATAAACAGTTTTCATATCCAAGTGCACCTGCATGCAAAAGGGACAAAAAAGCATTAGTTCATCAGAACTAAGTAAGCCCGATGTGACAAGTAGAAAATGTTACCTTTCAAGTGGTTACAAGGGAAACTAGTCCCTCCACTCCACCCCTTTGTTTCCAAGGACAAAGTTAAGTTAGAATCATGTATACGACAGTAAGTACATGTTATAATCAATGAAGTACGTAATAAAATAACTAACTTACACATCAATGCATAACCATAGAACAACACAATAATCAACATAATGATTTAACGTAAGTAAATACAGTAATAATCGCATATGAAAATATGGAAGCAGGATGTAAGAACATCTTATGATGATACAACAATATAAATAGAGTACGACACTTTCCGCAAGTTCAAATAATGTTCAATATAGGTAGTTTTGACTAGCCTAATAAAAAAAAAATTAATTTTTGGGGACATTACATCGAGGGATTGAGAACACCAAAAGAAGTAGGAGAGAACCTCAAATCCTTGTTTGGAAAACAGTCGAATGAGCTAAGGTGCCATATCCTAGAGAATGAGCTGGTACCACTACATCCTAACAACTTCGAAAATATACAACATTTTTTTCAAATTTCAAATCCCTTGTCATGCAATGCAAGTAGTGCAAGATTGATAAGAAGGATAAGCAACTGGTGCTCTCAATTATGAGCAAACATGGCCCATAATTCTCATTGTCTGTATCTACTATTCACTCTGGGACACTGACTACTCCTAATTGGTTAATGCCATCCCTTAATTCTTTCACAAAGTCTCTAATACAAGAACAAGACAAGCTGATACAGATGGGATCCCTTAGATCCTCTCCAAATCAATATATCTTGGATGTTGAGACAAAGAATACGCAAGCAAGGAGGAAGCAGAAAGGAAAAGAAAAATGGAACACTAAATTCTAACCAAAGGAATAGTTTGATCTAGCAAATAAATCCTCATGATCTAAGAATGACAAACATCAGAGGTTTGACAAAGGCAAGTGCTACAACTCTAAGAAAGGAAGCCATACAAATAAATAGTGTATAAAGAAGACCATAGATTGAAATGTCAAAATTCCTTGAGTAGAACAATATTTCCCTCCTTGAAGGTGCAAGGAAGGTTAACTCTAGAGACAAGACAGAATATCATGATGAGATATGTCATGGACTGAAGTTTATTTTTTCAAAATCGTATTCCTTCCTCATTGATTCGGGAGCCTCCAATCACATGGTTGCATCCAAAGAATCATTCTCTTCATTACAAATTATTGATGGTCCAAGTATTCACATGGGAGATGACACTCAAATCCAAGATGAAGGGAAGGGTTCAATCAAGTTAGAGCTTGGAGTGTTCAATAATGTACTCTATGTTCTCTCCTTAGTAGCAAATTTATTATTTGTATACCAGATGACTCATATAGGCTCACCAATGTCAGTGGTATTTGGTCATGACTCAGTGGAGATATTGAATATCTAAATTGGGAAGATTATACTAAAAGGTGTTACAAACCATGTCTCCAAGTCATATGAATTATCACACTTTCTTCTACACTCATATCCCGTTCCATATCAAATGCCATTTGAAAGGGAAGGTAAATTCATCCTACGTAAACATTTTGCATATGATAATTTTTCCACTAATGTTTCAGATCCAGAGTCTGAATCACAGGACCAAGTTGAATCAGTTTATGGAATTTAATATGATGTTCAATCGGATCCATATCTAGATCCAGTCCCTACTCCCAATCCCGGGCCTAAATGGGATCAAAAGGTTATTGAGGCAGTCAGGAACATGACTGCAAAGTCATCTAACATGAGGAGAACAAGATCTCAGTTTCAAAAAGATATCCTTGTGTTATGTCAAGCAAATTCACTTCTTCCAGATAGGTGCTACAAACTCCCATAGAGATGCTACATTATGTTAATGTTTGATCAACAATTCTACTCGATGAAGAAAAAATCGGTTCATGTCACTCTTCCTCCATAAAGAAGAGACAATGGAAACATGTATTCTCCTATTTGTCATCGTATTAGAAGAAGGTGGAGATATTCACCTACACAGTACTAGGAAACTAGTGCACATAAGAGCCATCACACTACTTACTACTCCACAGAGATGTAGATTGCATAAATACTTTCACAAGTTTTTACTCAAGAATAAATGTTTACTCTTAGTATGAAAGCTTGATCTTGGTTTTTCCTTCTTATTTTGAGGAGGGGGGGGGGCGTTCCCATGAGGTTTTCCCCATTTCCTTGGTTTGTTAAGAAGTCATTTTTACATTTAAATTTTATAGGTGACCTTTGGTCTTAGATTCCAAGGCTCAAGTTGTTTAAGTTAGGATTAAGGGGGGCTCTTAGGGGTATTAATTAATCATCCCTTGACAACCATAGTCTATTTGTCTTTTCCTATCTTAGGAGGTCATTACCATTTCACTAGTACATAGGGCACTCACTTGGGGGACACCTACCACTCAATGCGCTTGTTTGCATGAGTTTAGAATATTGAAGGACAAATCCCTATTATTTAGGAACCCACTCTAAGTGCTACCAACAGTCTCTAGCAATTAACCCTAGTCGGTGTTTAGTTATGTTCAGTTATGCTATGATTCCCATCAGTTAGTTCACCCTCATTCATCCTAGCACCAGTTTGCATGATTTAAGGGAGGTAGGGCACATTTTCTCACCTTCCTACAACATTTAATTGGTTGTGAGTTGATTCAGTGATCCAGAGTTGCACTAGTGATATCTAGTGGTGATTTTCCCACACCGAGTTACCTACGAAGTCAGTCGAGGTGGGTAGATTCGAATCCTATCTTAGGAATTTGAGTTCTCCTATTTGTAACACCATTGCATTTCATACAATATACTTATTAATGGATATATTGTTATTCTTCTAATCATTGGTCTCATGTCTGTTTAATTTTCCATGAATTATTGATCATATTTTACTATATTGTTGATCTCTCTTCTACAATATTCTTTCACATTTGATTTCATAATTCAGGCTTGAGGATCCATATTCACAAAAGTAAACACAATATACCATTAATAATCCTCCTTTTTATCATACAAGGCTATGCCACACTTGTCATGATTTATTTCTTCTTATTCATGTGGTGTTTCCTTCAATCGACAATATTGGTACAGATGTCCATAGCTATTGCATGTTGCGCATTCAACATCATACTCATTAAGAATTGAAAACATACTCTTTTTTTAGTAGACATACCTATTTTGGCTCCTTTGAAGATTCAGATTTGTATTGGATAATCTTAAAACTCCTTCCCAATGTTGCCTTACAGTCTACTACTTTGTGACCAAAATTATTACATGAATAAAAATTGCCATAAAAGTTTTTTGGATACCTCTGTCTCCTAGAAGAATTATGATTGTTTGAGGCGGGAATAGTAGTTGGTCTTGATACTCTATTTGGATCAGACTGATATTTCCTTGATTCATCATAGATTTTGACTATGTCGGCATAACTTTGATAAGTAGAAGTGTTAACTTCCATATCTTTCAAACTATCTATTTCCTTAATTAGTTATTCACTTCCTTTTCCCTGTCTAAAATTAATTTAAAAGGTTCTTCAAGATTTGTTTGATCTTACCCAATTCTTCCTTATGTTTAATCATATTGTTCCTTATTCATCAGACTTCTCAGTCTCTAGAACATTTTGTATTTGTCTCTTCAAATACAATCCCTCTTCTATCTCCCATACTTCTTTGTTTATAGATCAGGTTGCCCAAATCAATTGAGCTCTTCTCAAATTTCCTATTGAGCATATTATACTTCTTTAACTATTCTTGTAGGGAACTAATTTCACTTTCCTTTTTCATCAAGTATTCCTTTAATTCTTTGGGTAACTATAATTTGGATATAACATACTCTCTCGTTTTCATTTTCTTGATGGTTCTTAAATTGTCTATTTCTTCTAGTGTTTCTACCAACTCGACCTCAATATCTACAACAACTGCCTCTTCATTTAACACATTTGGTTCTTCTTCATGTTGATGCTCCATTCTAGGAATATAATCTCATTTTTTTCATAATCTAAATATCCTTCAACTTCATCAACATTTGATGCTTCATCATCATCTTTGGAGTAGCTGTTTTGGTTCTTTGTCTCTATCTTCTTGTTCTAATTTGACTTTTCTTCCTTGTGTGGGAACTTGGCAGAAAAATGGCATATTTTTCAATAGTTAAAACACTTCATTGGAATATTACTTTTATACCTACCATTCCCTCTTACAAACTATTTGTTGACAAAGTTATCCATGTCCTCATCCGAGATGTCTTCAAGGTTACTAGATGATTGTTCATGAGTTGGTTGACTCTTCATGTCTTGATTCTTCTTCTTTGTAGCTTGAAGGTTGCTTCCTTGGACGTTGTTTCCTCAATTTTCATCTCATATGCGGTGACTATCCCATGCAACTCATCCAATTTGAGTTGGTCTAGAGTCTCTTTGTCTTCCACTACATAAACTTTGGTTTTGAACTTGGAAGGTAAAGAACGTAGGATCTTTTGAACTACCACAGTCTTGTTTACTTCTTCACCAAGACCTCTCATGTTGTTGACAACTTCTTCAACCCTTTGAATATAAGGAGAAATGTTATCATCTTCCATATTTTTTAAGCCTTCGAACTAAACTATGTAGGTCTATATATTTTCCTTTTGGACCTTTGAATATCCTTTATATACATTATTCAACTTGTCCCATACTTCCTTAGTTGTATCACAATTTGTGAATTTGACAAATTCAAAACTCTCCAAATCTCCTAGAATAGAATTCAATGTTGTAGCATTATTCTCACAATGCTTCTTAGCTTCAAGATTTGATGGTTTTGTCTTGGGTAGTGACATAGACATCGATGAAACTATCCCAAACATCAAACCCTAGGGAGATCACATAAACCTTCATCCTCTTTCTTTCAGAAAGAGTAGTTTGTCCCATCAAACTTAGGAATTTCCTTGAGATTCATAGTTAACTTAGTGTGTTTTTCAAGGTCACCTTCAATCTATATTAGAATTTTATGAAATCCCTCACTCTGATACCTATCTAGAACACGCTAGAAACACGAGAGGGGGGAGGGGAGGGGTGAAGCATTGTTTCAGTATGTTGAACTCTTTTTACATTCAATGTATTAAAATCACATTAGAGGAAATTTGTGGTCTAAAATGGGCCTCCTAAGGAAAATGACAAAATAATAGTTAAAATAATAATAAAAATAGTTATTAATTTTGGAGGAATAATGAAAAAACTACTTTTTTTGTTCATATTTTCGACATATCTCCATGTGTGTTTATTCAAATTTCGAGCGGGAGAAGTTGTTGGATGTGGAAGTTAATTACACATCCAATGAGTACCCACACTACATACTTTTGACGGACCTCTCTACCCCAAAAACAAGAAATGCCTAAAAAAAATGTGATGATGACATCATCATCATGTTTTTTCAGGTATTTCTTATTTTTGGGGTAGCAAGGTCCATCAAAAGTATGCATTGTGGGTACTCATTGGATGCAGAATTAAATTTCACATCCAACGAGCTCTCCCACCTGAAATTTGAGTAAAAACACAGGGAGATATGTCAAAAATATGAACAAAAAAAGTAGTTTTCTTTTATGACAAATATGTCAATTCAACCATTATGGTTGACTCATTTTATTGAAATTCTATTGGTTCTTGAATTCCAACTCACAAAATTTATTGTTGGTGTGTTTTCTTATAAGGCCCATTTTAGACCCCAAATTTCCTCTAATGAACCCTTCTCCAATTCAAAATTAGTTATCAACCTTGAAGATAATGTTAATACTCTTAACAATTATACTTCTTCATTTAAACCGGGATGATAATTAATTATTTCATGTATTACTATAGTATAAGTAGAGACAAAAGAATAACAAAGTATTTTCATGGAAATCCCAATTGGGAAAAACCATTGAATGTATGACTTATATATAAACACCTTTTTTACATTCAAGGAGGTGCACCAACATTCAAGAGGATATAACCTCTATTTTTTTATCAAGTCCTATTGAAAGGGTGCTACAACACCCTATAAATAGGCTACAACATGTCAAGAACAAATGTGTCCTACCATACTCCACCCAAACACCCTTAAAATATTAATATAGTAGATATTTCACTGGTAATTGCACTATATTCCTCCAAACAATCCTTGAACTGTCACACAATAACTATGACTCTTATAATTGCAATACTTACAATTTCAAAGCTTATACCTCTTTTCAATTGTAAATAGACCTACATCAAATGCACTTGTACTTTATCTCAAACCTGATCAATCTTGGATTCTTAGACACTTTGTATGTATTAAACTCGGCTTAGATTTTAACCCTAGAATCAAACTTTGGACTGAAGCTCGAAATGTGGTAGACTTTCATACTTCACACTTGATCTTGGTTTGTTGTAGATTATTAATATCCTTCAAACTGATGCAAACCTTAGTTATTTAACTCTCAAATACACTTCATACTGAGGCAGACCTTGAACACAGACTTGGTACTTGATTTCAGACTCTAAGCAATCTTTGGAATGTTCTAGTCCTAATTAGACCTACAAACAAACTTCAAACCTTTCCAAACAGCCACCCTTGGACTCTCACACAGTCACCTTGTCCCTCTTCTTCTTGCCTCAGAGATTCACATCGAAGTGCATACACAAATTATCCAACTAAGTCCTGATTTATCCAAGTTTCTTCTAATTGTAAGGCTGACCCATTAATCAAATTCTTTGGCCCACTTTAGGTTGTCCTCACTTGTTATTATTTAGAAATAATAATAGATAAGTTAGTCAGTTATTCTTAAGGGTTACATGTCCCAACAATTAGGAGATATCAATTCCACTTACACAATAATAAGAGATTTAAACATTTGTGACTAACTTTGACCCTTACTAAACATTTACCAAGGGGTTACAAAGCCCATAGATAACCATTCAAGGGGTTGCATCCATGCGTAACCAATTTCCACAAACTTTGTGATAATAATAAAAGTGGACCTCAAAACCCAACTCATCAAATACTCAAGGGTTGCTTGTTAACTTCTGAAACACACGAGAGTTGATTGCAAACTTTGAGCAACTATTTCTAACCCCAACTACTTTAAGCCCTTCATAGAGGTTTAGATATACTTCTTCAAATTGGATTCATGGCATGAGGTCCTAAACACAAGGATCCCTTCCATGCGTCCATCAAATATGATTATCAATTGTATTTGAGGTGACACCCGAGGCTAGTTGACATCAATGAAAACAAAAAGCCCAACATCGCGTTGGTTGGACATTTCTTCCATTATTGTTAAATTTGTAGCCCCTTTTACTGATTTTTTCTCTAGTTTATATCCTCCTCTTGAGATAGAACCTCCCAAGTTGTTTCAATCTCTTCTCTAGTTCTAGTTGGTCTATTACTACATTACATATAGTTGAAGTTGTACTAACCTTTGATCTTCTAATCCAAATGGTAGATGAGGTTGGACTAGGTTCAACTAACTCTTAAGTGGAGATTCTAGCACTTGTTGTATTCCATCTCAAGTGAGTTTTTCTTCAATCAATCTATATTAATTAGAATTTTTATTAGTTTACTATGATTGGAAAAAAAATCTTACTACAGATACATATGGGTCAGTGCAAGAAGATGATGGACCTTTAAGATGCAATCCTAGTTTTCAAAAACAACATCATGCTACCAAAAAATACATCAACCCGAGCCTGACATAGCACTTGGTATGGTTCAACCCCAGCCTGACATGTCATAAAACATGTAGGATAGGAAACCACATCCCGCACGCGTTATATAACTATAAAACGCGTACGCGTTATATACCTACAAAACGCGCATGCGTTTTGTAGTTATAAAATGCGCACGCGATATGAAAATTATAAATAAATAAAAACACACAGCCCCGAGCCCATTTTCATTATCAGAAACGCAATTTCGACGGGCAGCGCAGCGTTTGGAGCGAGATTTTGACAAGCATTGGAGCATTTGGAGCTGATTCAAGTGGAAGGGAGGAGATTTCACGCCCACCATTGGTTGATTCCTATACCCTCTCTTCATTTTATAACAAAATTACCATTTTGCCCTCTTATAGTTATGTATTTTAGTTCAAGCTATGTATTTTTAGTTCAAGGTTTATTACAAACTTTTTATTTTTTAAAAACAGTTAT
>LPNX011159295.1:0-70029 GCA_001517045.1 Pseudotsuga menziesii | reverse complement strand
GATCATGCTGTGAAAGCATGAGTGGAGACAAGATTCTACAATTTTGTTTTATAGTCCATGTTTAAGGGAGGATTTTCCCAAGTTGGTTTTGCCTCTTTCCGTGGTTGTATGGACTTGCAGTATGTAAAAGGGTGACTAAGCCTTGTTTCTAGGCCCTATATTTTTTATTTATTACTCATAAATTCAGGCTTAAGGGGGGGTGTTAGAATAATCAACCCATAGTTTACCCACTTAGACATTAATTCATTTATTTTTGTCTTATTTGCCTAGTTCATGTGTCCCACCTTGTGCAAGTTGCTAATTGCCTATCCATAGAGGTCAAACTTGCCATATCTGACTCATGTAGTTCTTGGGAAAGCCTTAGGAATCAAATCTACTTTATTCTTGGCCTCCTAGGTGCCTATCTTCTTTTTCTACTTTATTGCCTGCTTTTTTAGTGTTTTAAGGCACATGGGAAAGCTAGACTAGGTGAGGTGAACTTGTTTTTTGTCCTACACATTCTCCTCTCTTTTCTCCATGAAAAAGCATGTATGAGATGCCATTCCACCACTCTTTAGCTTGCCTATGCCTTTTTTCCAATTCGTGAGCTCCATGACAGATTCGGGATCCAGCTTTTACACCTATGGGGGATTTGCTTATTTTTGGTAAGCCTGCTTTATGCTAGATTTGGATGCTTCCTCATGCATTCGATTTCTTCATGTATTCTATTTATTCAGTAGCCTATGATATTATAGGGTTGGCTATTTTACACTCAGTTAATATAATTTTATGTTACAGCTCCATATTCAGTCTCCATTGTTAGCAATTTTGCATGATCAATTGATAATTGTTGTGGGTAAAATTAATCTACTGCTGGCCTGAATTTCTACATCAACAACAACAAACAAGACAAGCATGCTATATAATGGTGTTAGAACTACTCTAGCATATATAATCAATAATGTATAAGCATTTCAAAGCATCCATGGATTCAATATTCATTTAAATGCACATCATTGGACAAGAAAATATATTTCTATTAATATAAATCAGAGGTTATATGAATGACAACCTCTGTCAGTACATCTACGAACCAAAGAAACTGATTCCTCCGCCTGGGCCTCCACTACCTCAATCCTCCATCTATCGATAGCAATCTCACAAGAAAAGGAAAGCTTGGGAAGAACACCAAGTGCTCCAAAGAACAAAGGGATGTGGGCTCAAGTATAAGCAAGCTATGGTAACAATGGACTATAGTTTTCTTGCTCTTCAATTCTCCTCCTTCAATGTATCCAAAGGGTTCCTTATATAGTGCTTCAATGGGGTAATGGAAGGTCAAATTGGAGCGATATTGAGGCATATGAAAGGCCATGAGACAAGTGACTCAGATCCACATCAAGAAAAAATCCAAAAAATATTTGGCCTTTTGCACACATCCCGATGTACGTGGGTTTAAGGGTTATATCCACGTGTATACGTGAGAAAGGGTTTAAAATTCATGTATAGCAAATAACAGGTGTTTTTAGGGATGATCTTGGAAACATAAAAGGTACAAAAATAGTCCATGGGTCCAAAGAGTCTACAAAGTGACAGGGAAGGCCATAAATGTGTGATATACCATGTGCGGTAAAATCTGCTGTAACAGATGCTCCCTAATGTGTGAGGTCAGAGGGGTGATACAATGGCCTAAATACATTATAAGTCCATCCAAGAAGTGGAGTGATGAAGAACCAGGTGGAAGAACCAACCATCCAACAATATAGTACAAATATCTCTGCATATGACTGCAAATACATAAAGTAGTCTCGGATACAAAAGAGTACAATGGACATGAATAGGCATGATACAAAATATGACATGTGTGGTCATTGCCACCTACAATATAGATAGATAAGAATCTCCATGATGAATATATACAAAGGATCATGATCTCCATGAAAGTTGAATATATATAATGGATCAAGATCTCCATAATGGTTGAAGATATGTGACATACACTGGAATCAAGTCACGAGAGCTGAAATCTCATGAACACTGGCACAATCAAGGAGGTAACATATATGAAATGCCACCAACCTGGAAATTATTCTACACAAACCGCTATGAGTACATGTCCTACTATGTGAATAAAGGTGTTGAGGTTGAACATAGTAGTCCATCGTTTGATTACTGGTCATTGATGTATACCGTTAACAGACGTGAGATCACCCACCGATAATGAAAATGGGAATCAAGGTACTAGAGTGCAATCTAACAAGTGAAAATAAATGTGTTGAGGTCAAACACTTAAAATAATCCATTGATCATGGGACATTGATGTATTCCCAAAACTGTCGATGGTGAGAGAACCTACCACTGATGACTGTAAGTCTCAAGGCACTCAAATGACTCTAGAATCCTATCCCAGAATAAATGATCTAAATTCGATCAGATGAAATTCACTGGAAGGAGAGCATTAAGGCATCCCCCATCATCCAACATGAGGTACTTAGCAAAGTTGTATAATGTGGAAGGACTTGATCATAATGTGCTCAAACCAGTACCAGTGCTGGGAATGGCCGACATGCAAAGTCAAGAAAACTGAGGAATGTCTGTCTCAGGCTTCAACTTCCTTTGAACAGGAGCATAAATTCGAATGGTGATTGAATGTAGGTAGAATAGAGTCAACATACAAAACTGGGACATCTCTGCGACATAGGAGGAATCAACAAAGTCTGCAGAGGGATTGGAAGCTTAACCAGTCAGTGGAGATAAACTCAGAGAAATGAGTATAGCTCCTAAAGTCAAACTATTAACCCAACCAACGAATGTGATATACAGTGCTCTGTTTGAAGGCGACATGACTCGATTGCTGCCAAAGATAACATCTTTTCCTGTCCGGCTTTTTGGGTTTTTTATTTTTTTTATTGGTCTTTTTCAAATATTTTGAAAAGATTGAAAAATAATAAAAGTGGTTTATAGTTACAAATCTAGGAGGAGATGAGTGTCAAGGGGCAAACAAACTAGTTCCAAGTAGTGGAACATACCTATGCTCAATGCAAGCAAAAATGTGTAGGATAATGACACTCGGGGGAAAGTCCCCTCCTGGTTAAAAATGGGGAATCAAGTTGCAAAAGATATATAAAATGGCTCTTCTTGGCTGGACATGAGACAATATCGGGCTATATGGTTTATAATCAAAGTTAGGGAATCCGACATAAGGATCAATAAGGCAAGTAAAACTCATGCTAATGCAATTACAACTTGACATAAGGGATTACTGGGAAAAGGGCAGCAAAAAGATCAAGAGGAGTATGAAGCTCTTACGATGTTCCCTCTAGTGCAGTTTCGCTATCACTAGGGAACATCTCAACTTACTTTGCCCCATTTTTCTTGCACTTGTTATATGAGATAACCCAATTCTTTATACACAGCTCTTATTCACCGAATTCGATTCTCAGGATCCCTTTTTTGGATACGAGCATTTTGATATAGATTTTCAAAGATGTTAAATACCTTCCCCTAGGTCCTTGGAAAAATTCTCTTTCTACTTCACTATATGACCTTATAGTGTCGATGATGACTTTTGTGATATATCCGCCGAAAATACTATCAACCAAAAAGTCAATAGATTTGGATTGGGGTTGCTAGTTCTTTTTAGCTGCTAAATCAACTGAGGACTCCACTCTCTTGATTCTCTTTCTTGGAATTTTTGATATCATAAAATACACTTCGATAATCATTTTGATATCATGAAATATTAAGTTCATAGCCCACTGAAATGTAGCTTCGACTTTTTTAATGCCGAAAGGCATATTTCGATATGCAAAAGTATCGAAGGACAAATAAATGTAGTATTATGTTGATCCTCGGGTTTGATCTGAATCTGATTATATCAGGAAAAACCATCCATGAAGGAGAATACCTCGCTTTCCGTACACTCATCCAAAATATGATCAATAAATGGTGTGGGAAAATTATCCTTAGGACAAGCATGATTTAAATCATGGAAATTAGTGCATATACGGATCGCTCCCTGATTCTTATCAACCGGAACAGGATTTGAAACCCACTCTGTCAGGGGAATGGCATAGATAAAACCGGCTTTTAATAGTTTCTCTATCTCAACCTTAATGGCGGGTGATTTTCTAGGATTCACTGCACGTAAACTTTGTCAAACCAGCTTTGCATTCGGATAGGTCTTAATCTCGTGTTCGATAATACGAGGGTCAATACCTGGAATTTCCTTGTATGACCAAGAAAAGATGTCACAAAACTCTTTAAATAGCTCAGTATACTCCTTGATCTCATCAGGGGAACAACTTGCCCCAATGTAGATGTTCTTAGCTTTGCCAGGATCATGAGAAATATTGATAGGAATAGTAGATGATAAATTCTCCATGTTCCCATCGGCCATCTGACCAAGAGAAATCAATGGAACCATGGGACTACCAATCTTCTCGCTAAGAATATCCCTAAAGTCATCATGCTCCATATGGTCGATTTCAGGAAGAAAATATGATCGATGATTTAATTCTTCCCAAGGTGGCTCAACCCTAGACATGGCCTCAATAATGGCTTCATCCGATGGAAAAAAATCATCAAGCCAATCATGTACATGAGAGGACTCAACTTCCCATGTAGGAAACATATACAGGTGATCCTCCTCTGTCCAGGAAGAGGAAGGACTAGGCTCTGCAACTTGACCAAGATTTGCTTTATATGCTACCATCGTTGCAAGAAATGACACATCTGTTTTGATAGGTCCAATCGAAGGACTCAGTGAAGGAAGAATCCAAGGATCTTCCATATGGGTAGTGTGAAAAGACACCGAATTCAGCAAGGATGAAGCCCCACCAAAACTAGATCCAATCATAAGAACAGGCACAGGACACCTAAAGGTTCCCATTACATACCCACACCCACACTCCTAGTTGCCGGCCGAGAATGATTGATAATCGGGATAGAAGTTCCTGATGATGCATTAACATTCAAATTACGCAATGACATCTGATCAATCATAATGATCTTCCCATTAAATGGAAAACACACCATTCAAAAGAGAGAAGAGGCTACGGCTTGCATACTATACATCCAATTCCAGCCCAACAAAATATTGTAGTCAAGGGGCGCATCAACCGCCTCGACCTCGATCGTGATGGTTTTCCCTCCCAATTGGATCTTAAGAGAAGGAAGAATCCTGTGTGGCCTGTTGCCTCCTTTCACACACCTAGGTTACATTGCAGAAATCTTCAAGCCACTCGGTGTGTCCTTGGGGGAAAGTATCAATTCAAGGCTGTCACCTTGTTCTTGAATCCTCCATTTAGGCTCAACTCCTAACGAAGGCAAGGGGGGTAGACCCTATGAAGTTACTGAGGCAAAATTATTTAGTATGATGATGGTATTAAAGAGTAAGTTTTTTAGGAGTTTCGATTTTAACAATTGTAAACAACAAATAACATGATGAGATAATCACAAGTAAGCACGAAAATGACACCCAATCACATATAGATTGAAAGAAATAAACAGTTGACCAGTGCCTTGAAAATGGAGTCGAAAAACAATTAAGAGTGCTTGCAAGTGCTGGAATGAATGTTGTGTAATTGTATCTTGGTTAATTTTAAATTAATGTAAGAAGATGAGTAATTTAACTTAGGTGAGGGGACTCCAGATATACCCAGGGGGTACTTGAAGTATGTCCAAAACTAAACCATGACAGATACTCGCAAGGAATATGTGGGTTGAATGGAGTCTCTGAGGCTATTTTTCATAATGCACCCGAAGGTGTAACAGAGATCGGTGCCCCGAGGTTACTTTTCAGGAGTTCCTACTTCCTTTGTGTATTTTTCCACTGTAATGGTTTGATCGAGGCATTGGATTTTCTCCTGATGGTTTGCCAATTTCAGGAGAGTGAATCCTAATTATTCTAGTCACTCAAGTGCTTTTGATGTAGCTTGACTAATCAAACGAACTGCAGCCAAGTATAGAGCATACACACACTAGAGTCTTCGTTATTTTTAGTAAATTTTAAGATAGGTGTTCTTGTTAAAAAGAAAACCCTCCAAAAACCTCTTTCGATCCAAGTGGATCTCAATCAGGGAATAAAGGAGGGGTTAATTTTATTATGTCTAATGAAACAATTGATGAAAAAGGAATCAAAGATACACAATGTCGGTTGTCTAATTAGTCCTACCATGCATCTCTTTCCCCTTACGGGTCAATTGGGAAGTTGTGGGGTAAGTAGTATGATTACTTTTGAAATTAAAATATGGAATAATGAAAAATTATATCAAAGTATACAATCCTGCATGTTAGTACTAAACTAGAGCAGAAAAAAGAGAAAAGATAAAAAAAGTGAAACGGAAGTAGATCCCCCCTAGGGGGATGGGGAGCGGGCTCGAAAGAGCCTACTCAAAAAAGATTTTCTTTTATTATTATTGGTTACGATATCAGAAAAATGAAATATCAGAAACCTCTTGGTCCTTATACAGGATGAAACCAAGATCTTACAACTCTCCAAAATTTTTAAATTTTAGTGAAAGGGGAGACCCCTGGGGGATTTGAACGCTCCCGAGGCCACTTTCGAACAGCAGCTTCTTTTATTTTCTACTACAACTGATAAAAAAAATCAACCATGTTAGAATAAAATATTCCCAAAATCACTTTAAGAGTATCTTCGGATCAGCCTACCTTAACTCAAAAAAGATTAAGTTAAAACTAGCTAAACAGGTGAAAAAGGAACCAAGGAAAGCAAAATTTCCTTGGGATCTTGGCTTGCTGTTTGTTCAGACAATGAAATATGCACTGATTTCTGGATTTAATCTTTTTTAAACATAAAAGGAAACCTAGAGCATGCAACCTATTGATTTTCTTTAACTTGCCATGCAAAACGGACGATTTCTTTATGCTAGATCTAGAATGGTTAATGATACTTTTTAGAATTGAGATCTAGACTATAAGCTTTGAAATAGAATATATATGTAAATTTTACTTTGATATAACAGATCCAAATGATAACAAATCTTTCGAACACAGTAACCAGGTAAGAAAATTGATTTTTTAAAGAAAAGAGAAGAAGAGGAGAGAAGGTCGGCTCGTTGCTTGAATGGAACAAGCTGAAAAGAGGCCCTTTTGTGGAGCACTGAGGGACAGAGTCTTGAACTTATTGGATAAGGAATGGAATCAATCTTGATCCACACCTTCTTCCAATCAGGAACCTGCAACTAGATAACACAAGCCTACACAACACCTCGTGAGATCTGGATATAGATGTATAAAGCAACAAAAATGAAAGATCATGCAAAAATAATCTTATTTAAGCATATAATTGAAATTATTGAGCATACATAATATGGATAAACAAGAGCAAGTAATCTAACTTGCCTATTTTACACCCATACTTGATTCAACTGAATCCTTGAATCCAGAAAACAAAAGCATCACAGAAATTGGAAAGAAATTACAGTTACCAAATTAGTAGCATAACGCTGGGAATCCACACAAACACATGCACTACACGGTATAGCCTCCAAGGATTATTTATTCACAATAAAAATATAGTAGTATTACAATGGAAAAATCTACTCAATCCAACTCTAACTATCTTGGAAGAGGTAGCCTGAGCTTTATTTATACAAAAAATAGGAGATCCAGCCCAGGGGGGGTGCAAATCCCAAGGAGACAGACCACTGCAGCTGAGGGAGAGTCAATCAATGCTTATCTGAAGCCAAATTGAGCCTACTTGTTAATTGGGGGTTGATTGAGCTGACACGTCGACCCACAAACTAACACATCAATCCACAGAGCTTCCAGGAGAGCCCACATGTGTGGAGGAGAGAGAGAGGGCACAATTCCCCATAAAGGATGCTGAAGATCAACTCTAGATCTGTCCAGATCACCTCCTTCAGTCAAGGATTTGTCAGATCTAGTCAATCTGGTTCAGATCTGAATGATTTCAATCAAATCAGCTGAGAATCCACTAATCTAGGATTTTGGATTTGCTCTATTATTCATCAATTTATTTATGAAAATAATCAATAATTGATTTTTGGGGTTTTCTGACCCGAGTGATGGAAAATCACTCAAAACTTGAAAAAAGTGGGTCCATGGGTTTACATGGTTCTCTTAGCTTGAAAATGAGCACCTACATCACTAAAACTAATTATTTGGCCCACTTTTATTACAAAACCAATTTTTCCAATTAAACTATTAAAAAATAGTCTATGTTTTGGAAAAATTAAATTTTAATAAAAAACACTGAAAAAATTGAAAAACCTAGGGGGACTTAGACATGTTCATATGACTCGACCATGATGTCTAGCATGTTTATACATTGACACATAGACTCTAATAACCTCAATAGGCCTAAATTCCAAGCCGACCACCCCAACTTTGGAGGTATGGAGTGAAAAACTCAGAAATTATCAGTCGTTTATTAAACAACCAATAATAACCAAGGGAAAAAAACACCTTGGGCTGATCGGATTGACAAATAAAGTCTAAGAGACCGAGTCTTTTATATACATTGTCATGCTAGAACATTTATTACAACTCCCCCAAGGGGGTATGAACATGTGATATAGTACAACAAAGCTTCCTAGAAGCAAGACTGAAGGTATTTTGAAGTCCAAACAAAAAATCTTTGTCCGGCTCACCAAGCTCACTTGATAAAAAACTACTAAGTACAACTTAGGTGGTAACATGGCCGAAATGATCTACCATCAAAAGCTGTCAACATAGTAGTGGATTGAGACAACTCGGGAGAACCCAAATCCTTCCAACATGACAAAGACATCATGGAAGCAACAACGCCTTCATCAATAACAGTACGTTTGACGATCATATTATGACACTCTACATGAATCAAAAGAGACACATAGTAAGGCAAGTGAGGCTATATTCCCATGGTTTCAAATTTGATAACAGAAGAAGAGTTATCATCATTAACCCCAAGAGCAGAAAGCAAGGCTCTCCTCTATGGAGGACAAGTCTGAAGTACTTCAAGCGCGGACATCGCACAAGGAGTTTGGCCCAAATCCTCGACAACAGAATAGTTCTGGGTGGCTCGAGCATTAGGATTGTGCCCTGAACGCTTTAGGAATCCCTTAGGAATGCAAGGTGCAACTTCAGGTTTATCCAAAGGTTTTTAGATACGCAAAGGGCTCTCGGGTGGAATGGGTTCCTTTCCAAGGTCCGGTTGTGACGAACCATAATCCTTCGCACGAGTTACAACCTTAGCAGCATGCACCATGTTGATGCAACCATGACTAGCATTGGCCTCTGACAGATTTTGATCTCCACCCAATGTACAATGAGGATCAATGGTCCTTGATTTCATATTTTGATTGTTGGGTAAATGATTAGTTAGCATGTCTGGGCCCTGTGCTATGAACCTCGAGGCATATTCCATATGAGGGCACAAGTGAGTGAGGTGGTCATCCTTACATAACTTGCAAGGAAACTTTACCTCACGTTTATTTTTCTTGTTCCCCCCAACATTACGAGCATTCTTGTCATTATAATTAGCATTTTCATTCTTATTCCCACGCTTATGATTATTTTTCCCTTTTTTCTTATTCCTTCCAGGTTGCCGGTTTCCCTTCTGGTCCGACGATTGCACGAAAAGTACACTCACCGATTGTGTAGGTTGAGACGAAGTTGTGGCTTGTCCCGACGTGGATCGATTAATTGAAAATTGGCTCACTTTTTTTACAACCGAATTTGTAAGTTTGGTACTCATAGATCCCACAATGCCATCGGCATGTGGCCTAGGATTGATCTTGGGATCGAAACTAGATCGCAGAGCATTAGGTATAATCTCATACAAAAGTCTAGATTGAGTGTAGATCAAATCCAACTCTTGTGCCCTAAAGATTGCTTGTTCCTTGTTTTGGACTCCAGATGTAGAAACATCCTTCACGATGTAAGGTAACAATGAATTGAGGAACCAATCAAGGAGAAATTCCGATGGTATAAAGGCTTTAATCAACTGCTTTCGTCTATGCCACTCTTGAATATGATCTGAGATATGTGTGTCTTTGTCTTGTCAAAATGTCGACAAGAGTTCGGTACCAACGTCGTAACATATGGGTAGCTGAAAGTGATTGAGGAAAGTAGTGATTGAGGAAAGTCATGGCAAGGTCATCAAATAAAACGTATGCCCCCCTTGGTAGCTCTATATACCATTTCGCTGTAGGCCCAGTGAGGGTGCGTTGAAATAGCCTCAAACAGATTGAATCATCATGTAAGGAATTAGAAGAGCACCAAAGGTGAAAAGTGGTGACATGCTCACTAGGATCTTCTCTAGATTTACCCTTGAACTTGGGAATGTACGAAGGAAGCTTGTTAGGGATGGCTGGCCAAGCCGGGTCATGAGATACTGGATCGTTCATAAGTCTCAATAAGTCAGGTAAGTTCAATGCTGCGAGGAAAGGGATCCTAGGTTGAGCTCGTCTATTCCAAGCTCCGGGATAGTTCTGGTTCATGTAAGGTTGATTGCTATAAATACCATGGCCTTGGCCATAATAACCTCCTCCCGTTTGACCCGTATAGGGATGCATGGAAGCATTATGATGTGGGGTACCTTGATTATGTGGTGCTACAAAGCCATAATTGGAAGACTAAGTAGGTTGTTGATACCTGTACCCATAGGTTTGATAGTTCTATCCATACTGCAGTCCATAATACTGTCCATGAGAAGCTCCATAAGGTGTCCCATGGGATGTCCCATGAGAATGTCCATAGTTAGGGATATGGGAACTCCTTCAGATGGACCATAAGAGTATCTAGAAATAGGGATATGACCTCCCGACATAGCAGGAGGTACTTGACTTTGAGATACTACCGTGCAAGTAGTCGCACCACAAACATGGCTAGTAGCGATATTCCGTCCTGAAGGACCATGTGAATGAGGGGGAGGAAGGGTTGTCAAAAATGCATTCGAATGATTGGGGTTCGAGGATGAAGGGACATGTGAAGGAATGTAAGTGGTGTTCCCAATGGTCACTCATCTTGGTTCTGGTATCCACATATGATTACTAACACTAGGTCTAGGATAGACATGTGAGGTTGCTTCCACCATTGGGATGGAAGGTGCAATGTGAATAGTGCTCCCAAATCTCTTCGCATGGAAAGGAATAGGAGTGCCCCTAGGAATAGTGTTAGGTTCAAATTTCTACTCGACATGATATGCCGGATCAGGTGCAGTGATATCAGGCATGCCATAACGAACATGACTAGTGCTTGTGGGTTCATAATGAGTCTTGTCGCCGTAACCAATACAGGCGACCTGTGAATGAGGGATCATAACCAGACTGTGAAGGTATTTTCGGTGAAGGATCATATATGGGAGTAGGATATTCCTCCCCAAACTCGTGAGGTAGAGAGGACATATCTGGAATCTCATACTGATGATATCCCATAGTGTGTGAATCAAAGTGAGAATTCATCCACCTGGACTATCTGTTTCTCTCTCCCAAAGGAGGAGGAGATGTGGAAGGTGAAAGTCCTACTAAACAACGAGAATGGTGAAGTGTTGTTCCTGAATCCACAGTGACTCAAAAAATGAAAAGACTCGATCTAATTATGCAAATGCTAGGCAAACTAGCGTGCACAGAGCATACACCTATAAAATGTAAAGCCAAATCGAAAGCAAACAAGGGTAGGATATGTGAGCTCCTGAATGAAGAAGGTATGTCTCACCTAGGAGAGGCTTGAGACTCCCATACACAACAAGCGGAGGTTTGTAACCAATTATAGTGGCCCTCAACTTCAATGCATATAGAGACTGTGTTTTTCGACCCCTACCTAGCCAGGACACCTGTAGAATAACCTCTGCGAAGTACCCCCTTGATAACCTAGGTAAGGCAACTAAGGTCACCTCAATATAATCAATGCTTAGGCAGATAGTCGCAGGAGGGATTGACCATATGGGCAGGGTAGCAAAGCCCGAAACTCTCAAAAGAGCCCCTAGATACGAATACAATCTTGGAAATATCTCCGGTGCTACTCAGTTACAACCAGGGGTCATCCCAATCATAACTGCTCACACTGCCTCATGCTTAACTCCCTTGTAAGAGGAGGATCCCGCGAACACTAATTATATAAAGGAATTTCACACTCTCACTTGGACAGACACATAAATGTTTTGTTTAGTTGTCTTGGAGAATTTACTCACAATGAACTATTCCAAGACCCTAAAACCTAGTCTTGTTGGTGCACCCTATAAAAGAAAAGAGTGTAATTCATTTTATTATGCATTGATTTTAATTGGCTTATTAGTCAAAGGGAAAATGGTCATGCAACTAATGATGTTATGACGCAACAAGAAGTAAATTGCACACCTAACAATCAATGCAAATGCACTATGTCAAATGAAGAACAGGGTATGCTACTACGTGAAGTGCAAAATTTTCCTTCAAATGAATATGCAATCATTCCTATATGGAAATATGACTAATACTCTCCAAGCAAACCTAATGCAAGTACCATGCAAATGCAAAATGCAAACAATGCATAATGATGCAAAAAGCAAATGTTTTTGTATTTTTTGAATTAAATGAGATAAAAAGCAAAAGTATGACTGTACAACCCTCAGAATCTGCAAGCACTACTAGAAAACACCCAAGAAAAGCACCAAGGTAAAAGAGACCTAATGCACTAATCCCAAAACAAAAAATAGAAAATGAGCTGACAAGAACATTTTAAAAAATCTAAACTAAAAAGCGTCTATGGTCAGAAACAAGGGTGTATACAGACTCCAGAAGCATCCAAGAAGACTCAACAATCATCCAAACTCACCCAACAACACTTAATCTTCCCCAACAAGGAAAAAATCATGGCATACGCGACTGTTTGCAGTAAATCCGCGTATATACGTGGCTATTCTAGGAAAACCTACGTGTACACGCGACTGTGAAGGTAAAAACCGCGTACAGGAAGAAAAAGAGATAAAAATAAGGCAAACAAACAAGCTGAGGCAAAATCTACTCCTATAAGACACTACTAGGAAAACATTCCCCCAGACCCGACTCAAAAGCAGGGAAATCAGAGCAATTCAAGAACATTGAATTCCAACAAAACCCCCAAAGGAAATGACTAGGAACTCCCTAGTTTGGTCGCCAATTCTGTTACGAAGAAAACTTCCTATGGCTTGGGGTGTACTGTAACAGATATATTAATCACAGAAATCAATCCCTTCCCAATATGCAAGAGAAATAAAACATCTAACACTAAATGATCTCGAAACATACCTTATTCCGGATGGTTGATGTAGATCCCCGTTGAGATTTTCCAATCCCGCTTGTGTTAACAATTTGCTCTCTCAACAACAGCAAACAAGGCAAGCATGCTATATAATGGTGTTAGACCTACTCTAGAATATATAATCAATAATGTATAAGCAATTCAAAGCATCCATGGATTCAATATTCATTTAAATGCACATCATTGGACAAGAAAATATATTTCTATTAATATAAATCAGAGATTACATGAATGAAAACCTCTGTCGGCATGTCTGGAAATTGGAGAAACTAAGTCCTCCACCTGGGTCTCCACCACCTCAATCCTCCATCTCTCGATAGAAAGCTCACAAGCAAAGGAAAGCTTGGGAATAACACCAAGTGCTCCAAGGGACAAAGGGATGTAGACTCAAGTATAAGCAAGCTACGGTAACAATGGACTATAGTTTTCTTGCTCTTCAATTCTCCTCCTTCAATGTATCCAAAGGGTTCCTTATATAGTGATTCAATGGGGTGATGGAAGGTCAAATCCAAGTGATCTTGAGGCATATGGAAGGCCAGGAGACAAGTGAATCGAATCCACATCAAGGAAAACTCCAAAAATATTTGGCCTTTTGCACACATCTCGATGTATGCGGGTTTAAGGGTTATACCCGCGTGTATACGTGAGAAAGGGTTTAAAAGTCATGTATAGCAAATAACAAGTGTTTTTAGGGATGATCTTGGAAACAACAAAGGTACAAAAATAGTCCATGGGGTCCAAAGATTCTACAGAGGGACAGGGAAGGACATAAATGTGTGATCTACGATGCGTGGTAAAATCAGCTGTAACAAGGAGGTTAGATTTAGTTAGAGAAAGTAATATAATAATATGGCATAAGTCCCTAACGAACACTCATGAGAAAGTATATATACACATGAGTATCATTGTATTAGTCATGATGTTGAGTATTAATATTGTACAAGCATAGATTGTGGAGTGATTCCTTCAGTACGTAGTATTTGATAGTGTTACCCTACCTTAAAGGTTTCTTTACATCTTAGTGTTATTCTTATGGTGAATGTATTTTGATCATTTATGATTATTGTATATTTTTGTTGTGATTTATTTTTTGGATTAAATATCACTACAACTTAACATCATACATAGTTAGTGATAGGGACATATTAGTAGGCACAAATTTGACTCCTAGTACTTGTCTCCACTAGATGGTGGCGTACAAAAATAGGAACAAAAAACTTGGCTTATTTGGATTCCCATGGTTATCAGTGTAGAACAATGGTAGTCAGTAGGTATTGGGGATGGTGGACTTTCAACTTGGCTATGGGATCCAGTAAGTCATATGATTTGTAGATATCTTCATAGTTTCATATTGGTTGGCATAATTTTCATAGTGATTTGTTCAATTTCATTTTTGGACTATCATGAGAGGAGATAATGAAAGTTACTCTATAGGGAGAGATAATTTTTTTTCTTCTAATACCCATGATCTAGTCTGATAGTGGATTTAAATATATTGACTTCATTGATATGCCTTGGTAGTATATGATTCATGGTAGTGGGTTTAACCCTTACAAGTATTTCAGTTTGGTTTTCCAGGAGAGGAGAATGAAGTTTAAGCTCGATAGGAATACATTTATGATCAGAGTGGCGCAACATCAACATGATGGTTCCTTTCCGAGACTAGTTTGGAATCATGTGAGTACATTATTGGGAAGTTCATCAACTAAGTGTTTTGAGAGAGAAAATCCTTACCTTCAAAATCTTTCTATTATGGTGCATTGGGTTGGTTCCTTATAAGAGCCATTCTCTAAGGGGTTGATTGAGTTTTTGCAGTACATAATTTCTCTACCTATCGATAGTATTCATGTGGCTGCTTGTGTTAGTACCTTGCATGAAAGTGATTTGAGTAGAGGTTGATTTAGATATTCCATGTTGGTTTGGGACCTTGGGATCATTATTAGTTTCAAATTGGTTTAGCTTATTGATCATAGGGTGGTAATTTCATTGCTGGAGGACAAGCAATATTTGGGAAGGAAGGACTATAATGTCCCCATTTTTGGGCTCCCTTGCTTTGCAAATGGGATGACTTTAAGGGTTTATTTCAACTTGATTTGAGGGGTAATTTGATGTTAACATTAAGCTATGATAGTTTATAGGAGTTATATGATACATTCAGAGGTCCGTTTATCATTTTCATCATTGGGATCACTCCTATGCAGTCATATTTCTATTCCAATGCAAGTCAACCGTTCTTGCAAATTGGTAGTATTATTGAGCATTATTTAAAGGAATTCACTAAGGTTGTCATTTTAATAAATTATCTAAGAGGGGTACCTTGGTGTGGTAACTTGTTGGAACTAGGGTGAAGAGATTTAAATGTTGAAGAGGATGAAAAGTGACTTCCAATGCCTAAAATTGTTTTAAAATGAAATAAATCACTTTTTGGAGTAAAAAGAGTTTTTTTTTCTCGCTAGAATTTCCCTGACTTGTGAGAGTGTCCTTTGGTCTAATAAACCATGACCCAGGGGCATCTAAGCCATCAAAATCACATGGGGATCCCACCTGGCATGGCCCACACTAGCCCTCAACTGGTTGGATTTTGGTGTCTCCTCCCAACTAGCTCACCCCTAAAGGGAATTTAACCTTGGTAGTCCTGCTGACAAGACCCTTGCCTTAACCGAATGAGTTAGTGAGAATTGAAAAACGACTTAATAAATTAATAAAATGACTTTTGGAGAAAAGTGAATAAAAATATTTATAAAGTCATTTTATTATTTTGGAAGGGGGGAAAATACATCTGAAGTTATAAAAGGGAGTTGGGATCATTATCTCATTCATTCATGACATTTCATTTTCAAAATAACAATCATCTACAAGTATACAAACTTGGTTTAAATATGATTTAATTGCTTTTCTTGTATGGCTATCATAACATATTAGAGATATGACTATCATAACATATTTGAGATATATTTTATAAGTACTAAATGTAACTATGTATAATGAAAAATGAAGATAGTTTCATGTACTAAAAATGATTGTGGGTTTATGTCAAGAATGTATTAATGAAGAGAGTTAAAGCCTAAATATCACAAGACCCCAAACGAAATTATTCCCATACAAGTGTGTAATATTAGAGTGACAAATTGTTGCCGAAAGTTTTGAACTAAAAATCTCAACATAACAATTGTAAACCAAAACAAAAACTGGTAGACCGATAATGGATCTTACAAACATTCTTTGCATCAAGATTCAAGCCCTTAACTTTTCCATAAACCTTTTAGTCGTTGAACTTTTGAACTTACACAATGTGCCACAACGTTTAAAAGCTCCAAATTATAAAACTATGCGACAAAGTTCCAAAGCGAAAATTCTTAGGGATGTGATAAGGAAAAACCAATAAACAAATTGTTAGAAACTTGGGACAAACTGTAAACTTAACATTTTAAAATATACAACACTTCGCAAGTACGGAAAACAATTTTTTTTTTTAATACACAATAAGATGGAAAAAAAATGTTTTCCTCTCCCGCGCAAGTATGCAGAAGACATGAATATGTTGCAAGAAAGGAAAAATGTTCACAATATCATCACATACTTTTTTTTTTCATAGAAAAAAATCGTAAATTTGTCTACATTCCTCAAATGGATCTGATAAATCCATTATCAACAACCTAATACAGAGTTCTGAATCAAAATATTTACAAAAGATCATATGATCATATATCAAATCCTAATGATTTGCTAAATGCCAACAAGATCAAATAAAACACATATAGTGTCAAAAATAAGATGATATATCTTTATCACCCTCATATGTTCAAATAGGTTCCATAGTATCTCAAAAAACTGATATATATCAGTCTCAAAAAGAAGAAGCTTATCAACTAACAACATTCAAAAAAGAGCTACAATATCGTCAAGAGTTCAACATCTTCAGTCCTATAAAACCAAAACTCAAGAACAGATCAGAAAATCTGGTAAGATTCAAAAGATGAATCTTCTCTAAATTCTTTGATGATCCAATAACCCTCGCTGATCCTCACTCCATCGTTAGCTAAAGAATCAACTAAACTATTCCTTTCATGTTATATATGATGAAACTGCACCAACTCAAAACTGTAAAAAAGTCTATGAAATTCCTTAAGAATTAAATATTCTAAATTGTGCATTCTGAATTTACCCTTGGCCCAATTAATAACTAACTGTGAGTCACCAAAAATCTGGATTTTAGCATAATCCTTCATCCTGGCCAAAGTGAGTAGAAGCTTTAAAGCACAAAGTTCAGCGATGTTGTTAGTACCAACCCCTAAATAAGATTTAAAGGTGAAGAAAAGTTTAACAGAAAAATAAAGTATACCTCCAGCTCCACAAGCAGATGAATCCTCTGCTGCTGATCCATAAAAAAAACCCCAAGGGTAAGATTTATCAATTGTTTATGCAAAAACAGGTCTTAATTTCAGAACAGGATCCCCTCGAGGGAAAGATCTCAGCATATCCAAACTGAAAGAGAAAACCTGTGAAGGATTCAAAGATTGATCTTCAAAACAGCTTTGGTTACATACCTTCCATATAAACCACAAGACAATGATAGGAAGTGACCTAATATGCTTAAATTGCATATTAAGGCACCCGTTCTTCACCAGTTCTTTAGACAATCTATCACAGATACCCCATACTAGAGATTCTTGAAATTTAACTTATCTTCAATATCTAGCCAAACACTCTTAGTAAAAGGGCAATCCACTCCAAGATGAAAATTTGATTTATCCTCCAGTTTGCACAGGTAACATCTACCAGGTCCTTCAAAGCCTCTTCTAACCAAGACATCCCAGGTGAGTGCCTTATCAGAAAAGAGAAACCAATAGAAAATTTTTGATTTTAAGGGGCACTTAAGTTTCCACAAAACTTTCCACCACCAGGATAGATCCATACCAAACCTGTCCTGAAGCAAATGCACATAGCCTTCTTTTGGTGTATATTTGCCATTTTTGGACAGATTCCAAACAAGTGTATCATCATTATTAGTAAGTCTAACATGAATAGCTTTAATGATGGCTAGAAAACCATTCCAGCATAATACATCTTATGATTCAGTTAGACCAAGAGTGTTTGCAGATAACCAACCTTGTTCACAAAGGAGAGTCATACTAGGACAACCAATGTCTTTTAGAAAGAAAATACCATCAGAATGTAATTTATCATGAAATAAAGTAGGTAAGTGATGTCGCCATTTACATCCTACCCAAGGATCAATACCAATCCTTAGATCAACACCATTACCAACTTTCCATACAAGATTATTACCAATAATATCAAAAGCCCATAAGACTACTTTCCAACAAATTGAGATATTCTTTTTCTTCTTGACAAACAAACGTATCCAATCCAAAATGGTTAGAGGATAAATATATTTCTGAACTACAATATGAACCCAAATACCCGAGCGTGCAATAATATTCCAAACACTCTTGGTTGCAAGGGCTTTAGAAAAAATCATCAGAATTTTTAGTCCCCAGTTACCCAGAAATTTAGGACAAGCCAAGGTTTTCCAGGAATTCCAAGGGAGACCAATAGAATCCTTATGTCCATACCAAAAAAATCTAAAACATAACTTTCTAATTTTCTCAATGACCCACACAGGTATCTAGAAATGCATCCAGTAGATCGGGATAGCTTCAAGGACTGCTTTAACCAGTGTGAGCTTACCTCCCTTGGATAACCATCGAAAGCTCTAGTTTAGAATTATTTTTTCCACTTGCAATAAGCCAGTCCCAATCCTTCAACAGATATCTGCACGGTTTAAGAAAAAAACCAAGATACTTCATACCATTCTCAATAGATAACATAGGAAAATAGAAAATATTCTGTAAATTAATGATCTCATACTCATCCAAACCAGAGTGATAGAAAGCAGATTTCTTATCATTAATTTGCATACCAGAGGCCTTACAGTAAATCAATAAGATCTCATACAGAGAGGATAAATATTGTTTTGAACCATCAGTGACCATAATAATGTCATCCAGAAAAAGCACATGGGTTAAGGATATATCATTTCCAAAAGATATACCACGATAAATCCCCTCATCCTTGGCACAATAAACGGCTCTTCTCAAACCTTCAGCAATAATCAGGAAAAGTAAAGGTGCCAAGGGACAACCCTGTCTTAAACCCCTTCCAGCTTTGAAAAAAGATGATGCTACTCCATTAATAAGAACAACAAAAGAAACTGAAGTTAAACTGCTCATAACCTAGGAAATGAATAATCCAGAAAAAACCAATTTGGACAAAAGAACCCTCAGATAAGTCCAACTAACTCTATCATAGGATATAGACAAGTCAATTTTAAGAACCACTGATTTTAAATGTTTACCATGAATGGTATGTAAACCCTCGTGTATGACCCCCATCGCATCATGTATCTGTCTGCCAGGTAAAAAATCGAACTGTTCACAGGAAATATAATGACCCAGCACATTCCTGATATGAGTAGAGATAATTTTACCTATAATTTTATAGCAAAAATTACACAAAGCAATAGGCCTGAAGTCCTCAAAACATGAGGGAAGATCAACCTTGGGAATCAGAACAAGGAAAGTGGTATTAAAAACAGCTGGAAATTTGCCAAATTTTCTAGAATCTTCAATCACATGTAATAAATCCAAACCCAAAACATCAAAAAGAACCCGATAAACCTCTATAGGTAGTCCATCCGGACCAGGACTCTTGTCGTTCTTACTCAGAGTAAGAATGGATTTGATTTCCTGCAAAGTTACAAATTTTATGAGTTCTTCATTCTCTTCCTCAGAAATGGATGTGGGAAAGTACCCTACACTCTTAACAACATCAGGAAAATGGAGATTACTCTCCTCCTGGAATAAAGTCTCAAAATGTTTGACCCCGACCTCAGCAATATCCTCAAAACCTTCCACCAAATTACCATCATCATCAGCTAGTTTCCAAATAGAATTAATAAATTTCCTATTATCAGCATACTTATGGAAAAAGGGGTATTTTCATCCCCACAAAGAAGCCACAGATCTCTACTTTTCAATCGAGCCTCCTTTTCACGATCGAGTAATATTTTCCTCTTACGAAATTCCAAGTCAACCAGAGAGGATTTTTCTACCTTCGAAGCAAACCCAAGACCGAACTGATGAAGATCGGCCAATAATAATTTAATGTCCACCAAGTCCTTATTCTCCTGTAATTTCTTCATGACCGACCAAGATATAGAAACCTCTTTAATTTTCTTAAGATTTAAGGCGAAGTGAGCAAAAGGAGATATCTCAAGGTTATCAGAAAAACCTATCCAAGTAGATTTTAAAAGGGAGACAAAATATGTGTCCTCCAACCAGGAAGCATTAAATTTAAAAGGACTGCGAGGTCTTGAATATTTAGTCAGGACTTGCATAAAGATAGGATTATGGTCCGAATCCTCGCCACTACCAATCCATTGTCTAAGATGCAGATCATAGTCCATAAAATCAGAAGAAAGGAGGAACCTATCCAATATCTTGCATATATTCTCACCCCCAACTCTCCGATTATTCCAGGTAGGAAGGAGTATTGCTGGGGCTATATCCACAAGTGAAACAACTTCCATCTTCCTGATAAAGAAATCAGATAGATTATCAGCTCTAGCCTTATCACCCCAAATCTTAGATAAACCAATAGAAAAGTTCAGATCACCCCCAAGGATCAAATTAGAGCTCAACAAACCCTCCATTTTGAACAAGTTAATCCAAAAAAAATCTTTATCAGTATAAGGTCCATACAAATTAAGATAGACAATAGTCAATTTAAGCTCAATATAATGCAACGTGGTGCAAATACTAGAACCAAAAGCCCAGGCATTAATCAAATGAAAAAGACGCACTCGCTAGCGAAGTAGTAAACCCCTAGATTTTCCTTTAGCATCCACAGATAAAAAATTCCAGCCAGTATTCATAGATTCCATCTCTAAAACTAACAACTCACCCCCACACAGAGTTTCTTGTAAATATAAAACATCAACTGAATGTTTCGCAATCAACCTACGGACCGCTAGTTTTTTGGGCAAACTAGTCAACCCTCTGCAATTAAGGGTCATAGTGATCATAAGAAAACACCCAAAGGGGAATGCACAACTCTATGTTCCCTAGAAACAGACTTATCATTGGTAGACCTCACCTTAGGAACCCCTCCAGGATCAGTACAGGGAATAAAATTCCTAGATGAAACACCATCAAAATCACTTGCAAACGGTTTAGCCTTAACACAAGACCTTAAGAAATAACCTTCAAATGTTTTAAAACTTTTGACAGGGGAAACAAACCCTAAATTCCCCAGAGGAACATCAAAAATCTTGATTCACCCAGATGTCATTGCCCAGGAGTAAGAAGGTTATCAAGAATTAAACTAGGGTTATCAAAACTAGAGAGATAGAGAGGTTTCAATGAATCCAAAACTTGAACATCATCCGAAGCCAAATCACCACTCGAAAAATCTCCCACCATAACCTCTTCCGGGACAGAGACAGGTTCCTTATCAATAGTAGGGTTTTTAGCCCGCCAAAAAGATTTAGGGTTTGGAGCATCAGTAGGTTTTCCACCTTTACTGAAAGGTAAAGAACATTCATGAATTAAATGACTGTAGACATGGCACTGGCTGCAATGAAAAGGAATTCCCAGGTAGTCTAAAGGTTGACAAAACTCAAAACCCCCCTTATTTATCAGAATATCCTCTGCTAATCCATTACTAAGATCTAATAAAACCAACACTTTACGCAGACAACAGACACCCATTTCAAGAAAAGAAAGATCATCCTCCAAATAGGTACCTAACATATTGCCAATCAATTTGAAGAATTCAACAGACCAGAATTCAACAGGGAGGTTTGGTAACTTAACTCAGATAGGAAGCAAGTCATACGTTTCCACTCTCGGGTCGAATAAGGGCGACCATCTCTTCAACAATAGACCCGTATTCTTCCATCTCCAGAAACCATCAAGAATTATGGCCACGTCTTCTTCCTAGTGAAACTTGAAAGCAATCCACCCGCGATGCAAAATGAAAACCTCTAGACAAAAACTAATTTGGTCAGACCAAGCACTAGCAGCCCAATTTTTAACACCTTCAACGCTAATTTTCTAACCACCAAATCTACCCACCAGAGTAGTGGCATTAGTCAGAACAATGTCATTCAGACACACATCCTTGCTGACAACCATTATCACCGGTTTCCCTTTCCTAATAATTTTGCTAGGCTGTTTCAAACGTTTGACAACCACCAGGGGTTCCAAATCTTTACCAGAAAACAGCATAGGAGAAACTCCAATCAACCCCGTGACATGTTTAACCTGCTCAAAAGTAGACGACAGGTCCTCAATAGGCTTTGGAAAAGCTTCAAAACCCGTACCCTGCATTGGAGTCACAGACTTATCACTAGAAGGCACCTTGAGAACATGGCCTAGGACACCAGCAAGCCCATCAGCCACAGGTAAGGAAACATCCAGATTCAAGGGTTCAACACCAAGTGGTTCTGTAAACCCTCCCACTCCGTCAACCTCATCAAATGACAATGGACAACTAACGAATGAAGCCAAGTCATTAAACCCATCTTGTTTACCCCGAGGGGACTTTACTACAGCTCATCCAGAAGGCGTAGTACGGGCCAGGTTTTTAATCTCTCTGAACGTCATTTAAGGAGAGCCAAGGGACTTGTCGTCGCCAAAACTAGACAGAAGAGATACCAATAAAAAATCAAAGAGAGAAATCAAGAAAAGGTATGAACTCGGAGATCTCGCTTAAAAGCCAAAGCGATCTAAAAACCATAAAAAATGAAGTAGTACGTTCTGTATGTCAGAAGTGAGGTTGTTGTCCTCATCACATACTTACCTTGAAGACACATAATAAGTGGGAAAGATAAAATTATATCCATTCATTCATTGAACAATTGCAATACTTTTATTAATATTTTAATTGATGGTAACATTGTAACAATGATTAAAGAACTATCGTTCTAGATTTGAAGTGTATATTAACACATCCATTAATTTTTCCAATATGGCATGTACATCGCCACTTACCTTGCCAAACTTGTTTACCCATATTGCCAAGTTTGGTGTGTCAATATTTACACTTCATTTTTTCCATGTGTGGGGATGCAAGAACTACATAACACTATTATCATTTGAACTTATGGTAGTTTGATCTTATGATAGATGGTAGATTGTTCTTATGATTTTTATCTTATATATGCTTTTGAGTTTAAAATATATTGTATTAAGTCCAGGGACAACTCCTTCAAGTTTGAATTGTTTCTCAACTACAAATTATGGTTCAACTCTATACCGTGACTAAAATGAGTGGTTGGGATTTATGTGTGTTGTCAATCACTTGTAATACTATACATATTATAAATCTTGGAGGGATATGCTTTTCTAATTGTTTCATATAGTAATTATAATGATGGTATTTATTCTAAAATATTTTAATCAAAGTTTCTTGAAGATAACCCCTTGTATTGAGGTTAGTATTATGTTAAACTGGGAAATAAGCATTCCATTTGCTTGAGACCAGTGCTTCTCATTACAAAATGCTCCTACCCTCCTTATTATTGAAGTACAACTTCATATAAGATATTCTCTAGTGTGACATGTTCAAGGAAGTAGTACACAATCACATTGATCTATCTATGTAATAATTACAAATATAAACTAATTTAAAGATGGGATTAACCAAGACACATGCTAAAATATGGAATTTAGAAGTAGTGGAAATGATGATGCTGAGAGTGATTGTGTCGATGATGATCTATTAGATGATATAATCTCTTCAAAATCCTGAGTATACTAGAAGACTAAGTGTCCAAGATTCCATATATCTCTTTGAAATAAAGAAACGTGGGATGATATGGTTTGGCGGTGAAGGAATTAGAAATTTTTGAAAGGTATAGAATCAAAGGTTTTCATCTATGAATTGTATTGAAAAAATTATTTCAAGGAGATGGAGTGGGGCTAGTGCCACAATTATGAAGGTATCAGTTCATAAGAAATAAAAGGATGTAAGAACATCAAAGTACTTTTGTTCCATCATTAAAGAGCAAGTTGAATTGAAACCCTCTTCATATCAAAGTATATGTAAGTTATCACAGGTTGTATTGCGAAATCAAAGTATAGTTAAGGAGACTCCTCCGAATGATTTTAGATAACTAGCTAATACCATTCAAGGTGTTAAATAAAATAAATACGAAGGTTTTAATTCCCTTACTCACCACATTGATAAAGTTGATGATCTATATGTCTCATACTATAGTGCAAAAATTTCAAATATTGATCAATATTTCATGGCAGTAATTATGGAAATGAATAATATAAGAGTGAACAAAAAGAAGTAACACCGACTAATTTTTTTAAAAATAGTTTTTTTCCTATCAAGCAAGAATTAAAAGACACTTATGTTTATTAACAAATGACAAGTAGGTCTAGTGGATGTGATCCCATACAACATTTTCTCTTAAAACCACACAATCAAAGAGAAATAATAAGTGGATGGAAGATCTTGGGAAAAAATCTAACCAATAGGAGACTTTATTTGCTGCCAAGTGTTGACAAACTTAGAGGCTTTGTTTTTTTTTCCGATAAATTATTAGAGAATATTGAACTAACCCAAATATTGATATATCCCTATGTAAAATTGGCAATGGTTATTGTGTTTGTAGAACGAAGAATAATACCTAGATGAATGATGAGTCATCTTATAAAAGTGCATCCACATAGAAAAGGAGAGCAGGTTTCCTGCAATTCCAATCCCACCACTTCACGAACAAGCACACACACACTTTTGGCATGGATATGGAGTTTTATAAGAATACAAACACACATATGAAAAAATGGCATGAATTTTAGGTTTTGATGTTGTATATAGGGACAAATCATCCCTTGTAAGTCCTATTCTAGAAAATGAGGGCGATATGGAATAAAAAAGATCCCCATTCCACCAAATTGAGGTGAATGGGAGATGAAATATTGATTCAACTCAAATGGGGGGAGGGGGCGAAATTGCTTAAAGAAATCCCCATTCCTCAAAATTGGGGCGAATGGAAGACTAGAGCTCAAATTTCATGGGAGAAATTAAAAAAAATTCCATTTCCCTTGTAAATGAGCATAGGATAACCTCCACACAATTTTAAAAAAAATATTTGGGTGAGTGATAATAATGATAAGAAGTCACTACCATACAAAAAATCCACCCAACAAATATTTGGAACCACTTTCATTTTTCCCCTAAAATTTTCCTTGCTTCCATGTTCCTTCTTCTTGTGACTTTTTCATCTTGCGTCCATGCTAAGTCAAATTTACTAGTATGAGTTTGATTGATTTCTCTAGAAATATGTTGTAAACCATTTCTTAATTTGATCTTGCTTATACCTCTTTTTATCTCTTCGATAATTATGAAATTTGGCTTTACCTTTGTTCTAATCATACATGCATTTGGCTTTAAAAATTGTTTCTTCAAGAGTATTGGGCTCATAAAGATGAAGTCTATCTTTGTAAAATGAAGGTATTCCACTCCAAATATTTGTATCTTTACATTCTCTTCTTTGAGAAACCTAAAATACCTAAGAATTTCTAAAATTTTCCTTTCATTTTCTTCCAAATCATGTTTCACAACTTGAGTTCAAAGAAACCCTCCATCTTCTTTTTTATAATAATGCTAAGATAAAAAAATTTGTTGAAAATATATCTTGAATTGCTTCCACGAGATCCTCTTTTCACTGATATTCTTCACTTGGACTAGTTGATCCCTCTAAATGGAAGCCATGTCGTGTAAATTGTAGATGGAATTCTAGCATCCATATTATAATAATAACTATGTAATTGGAGGTATTTCCTCATTTCCAATAACCATGCTTCAAAATTGTCTCCTTTTGTGTTCTCACCATAAGAAATTGGTGGCTTAATATTCCTTAACTCTCCTTGTGGTTCTTTCTCCACATGTATTCTTTTATGATATCTAACTAGAGACCTTTATGGTCTGCTTTTGGACTATTCAAATGAGTAGGATTTTCTATCTACATGAGGTGGTGCTTACTAAATGTTTCTGAATCTTGGTAGCACTCCAGGGGTGCTTGGATATTTCATGTGATATTCTCTTGGAGTATTCTCTATCTTATTTCTTATGGAGCGAGGATAATCAAACCTATACTTTCTTATGTAACATGTTCAAACTATGCGTAAATATAGTATTCAACTGATTTTGTTGCTTTTGAGCCCTAGACATTATTTTATTGTCTTCCCTACAAATTTGCACCTCCATTATAAAAAATTTCATGGTTTCCACAACCTGTATTAGTTCAATATTGGTTCTATGCCCATTGGATTATGTTTCCACATTACCCAAATTGATATTACATCTCTTGGATTCTTCTTGAAGGATGTATGGAAGTTCTTCTTCCATTTTGTTTGTTTAGTTTTGTTATGAACTCTATATTGTGTCTATATCTAATGTAAACTTGTAATGTATAGCAAATTGTTGTAACCTATATCTGTAGTATATTCATACCATCAAATCTTTTAGATAAACTTTATTTCCAAAATTTAATAAAAAATTCACATATATAAGGATTTTGGAAACTTCCTATTTTCACAATTTTGTCAAATATAGCTACAAGCCTCTTTTCTATCCAATTTATGAAAGGATATAAAACACTTATTTAATATCCGATAACTAATTTTTATTCTCCTAATAATACTCTTTCCAATGACTATACCCATTCTCATTTATGATCTCATAGTTGAAATCTAGAACTCTAAAGTTAAGAAATTTACCCAATTTTGCATTGTTCCTATAGCTGCACTTAATCTCGGGGACCAAATTCTAAGACACGCACAAGAAAATATCGAAAGAACTAGATTTTTTTTAATATTTGGAACTAATATCTCATATGATTCTAAGTTATTAGACACCTTTATATCCCTAATTTGATGCCCCATTTATTTTCTATTAAATTATGTATTTGTCAATTTTTAACTTTTGCACTTTCTCCAAACTTAGAATCTTAGCATAAATTGTTATCTCACAAACATAACAAAACTGGAGAAAATTATACTACCAAAATTTGTTTGTCTCGATGAGTAGGTAAATTTCGAGTTCATATATTTTCCTAGTTTTGACATCCTGGATAACTTTTACCTTCTTGAAGTTTTCCAAAATCGCCAAACATGCCAAAATAGTGGATTTTGGCCTTCTTTAGTGCATGTACTCCAAGCCCTTTGGAATTTTGCCAAAAACAACTATTGAGGGAAAATTTCCACAAGAGTGTGTAATTATCTCTTCTATTTTATCCATCGTAGGTTGCAACAAGGAAAGAATATTAGATGTGGGTAAGTGTTCCATACATCAAATGTTAAAACACGATTCAAATAAAGAAGTAAAAGATAATTTGAGGAGTGCTAAGAAAAATGAAAGAAAGAGGAAGAGTTTTCTAAACCAAATGATATTTTCCTAGTGGTAAAGCTTGTTACGATGGTGTCCCATAGGAGATGGAGGCTTCAATGGCAACAAAAAAACTCCCTTAGGGAGGGTCCATCTTTTTTCACACAAATGCTTGATAACAAACTTAGAACAATGGGGAAAAAACAATTTCTTCTTGAAGAAGAAGACAAGGGAGTATTTCATGCCATATAATGATAAAAAACAGGTTGAAAAGTGATCTCTTACACCAATTATTGTGGCATAAATTTGCTATAGATTTCTCTCTTATGAATGCATGCCCATGGCTTCCTTTTATATGCCAAATGGAGGTATTGAAACATCTAGTTCCCAATGTGAATGCTCCAACTCATGAAGTGGTTCTCCAGGCACAAGAAGGGGGCTATTGAATTCCCGTAACCATGAGAAGGGTCCAATTCAAATTTTGAATCCAAGAGTGCTATGTGAGCCTTAAATACACTGCAGAAAGTGGGTGGTTTTGTTGTTGGTACAATTGCGTGGGTTTCAAAGCATAATCCACACTGATTCATGCAGGTTTCAGAACAAAATCATCATATTTGTATAGAATTAATGAATTTATCACTTCAAGGTTTAATTTTCATTGTGGATTTGATGAGGATGTCTTTATTGACCTGCATGATGTATGCTGATGATGTCCTTCTACACTATTAGCAAAAATGTCGCATCTGTGCTAAATTTAGGAAATAATAAATATCCTGTGATGTATGAGGCTAGGAAGGTACTCTAAAATCAAAATACATCATCATTTCTTCACCCCCTGACCCAAATGGTAAACTATGAAGCATTGAAAAACTCGTTATACAAATTGACAAGAGCCCTCCATCTCAACCATTTATAAACTGTAATGAGTGGCTATTTTTATCATCAAATTGAAAAGTGGTTCTACCAGTAGCACCCCTTTTTTTTCTAGGGATAAAATTACAACTTTTTGGGGTTAATCAACCCCTAAATCAAAAAGTGGTGCTCCCATAATCACCCTATTTTTTGGGGGTTAAAATTACACTTTGTTTTCAAATCATGGCCTTAGAAACCAAAACCTTGAACTCACCCTCCTAATGTGGAAATTAAGCCCAAGATTAGATCAATTGAACTCACAAAATTGCTTGAAAATTGTGCAAGAAACACACAAAAGGAGACTGAATTAGTTCAATTACACAAACTATTGTTGATATTAATTTACACTAGCCATCATTAAATAGATATAGGCTTCTCATCATGTAGATACTCTAAGGATTCGAAATCTAAAAGATGCTATTCAAATCAATACAAAAGCAGGCTTACTAAACTAGTCAAAATCCGCCATAGGAACATAAAGCACTTTCCAAACCAGTCAAGATGCTCACGAATTTGCTGAATGAGTAGGTACAACTGATAAGTGATGGAAAGTGGAATTTATCATGCTTTTATACGAGGAAAATAAGGAAGGTGATATGTTGCAAAAAAACAAGGCAGTCTACCTTAAAGCTAGCTTTAACTTTTGCCTTAAAACTGTAGAAAAGATGGAAACTATGGATAAGGAAGGAATGCACACTTACTAAACTGGGAAGTCTGTTAGTTGGAAGAATCTTATCCAGAATATTTACAAAGCACTCCAGGAGGCAGTTTTGGCAAGTTTGACAGCAAAAATGGAATTGGGTACAAACTAGATACCGTAGGATCTAGGAAATTGGTAAAAAGGATTAATTATTTTATCCTAAGTATTGGAATGGGTTTTGATTATTCCAACACCTAGTTGAAAACTTATGCTATCATGGCACCACTATTTTTTTTTGATGTCAAAATTCCAACATATATGAAATTGCGGCCTTAACAATTGATACCAATACAAAGAAAATGCCAAAACCAGCCCTCTAATTGAAAAGAGGTGCTACTAGTGGTAACCCTTTCTTCTCTTGGATTAAAATTGCAAATTTTTTTGAAATATGACACCATTTTTTTAAAAAATCATTTTCAATAAATCACTTTAAAAGCAAAAGCAAAAGCAAGGTTTAACAAAAAGAAAAAAGAGTATTTTTTTGAAATAAAAAATAATATAAAAACACAAAGATATGACATATAAACAAAATCTCAAAATCTAAAAATAAAAATTTAAAATGAAAAAACCATGAAAATAATCAAATCAAAATCAAAATAACATATTAAAATAGTAAATAGCAAAAAATGAAAGAAAGAAAAATAATAAAAACAAACACACCCAATATAAAATAATATTATAAAACTATAAACAAAATGTTTAAAATAGGGAATACGCTTTTAAGTAATGTTTAAAAAATGAAATGGCTGTGTTAGACTAACCACTACACCTTTGGGAATTGATATTGTGGAATGATCACCACCCTAGAAACATGGGACTAACCACCCACTCAATGTGATCTAGTCGGTTTTGCAATTTTACCAATATCTGTGGGTTTTTGTGTAACAACAAACCTTAACATGGTATGATGGGTTTGGCATAAGTTCAATTCCCCCGAGTTTCTTCAGGGGGGGGGGGGGTGTTGGAGTAATATTTACACCTCTGTGGATTGAAATTGTGGACTAACCGCCCACTCAGGATTATCTAGTTGGTTTAGAAGTTTACAAATATCTGTGGGTTTTGGTGTAACAAAAAACCTTAACATCTTGCAGAGATAACTCTCGAAGTTGTATTTTTCATTAGCATGATCGGTGCATAAATACAAAACAAATAACTATTGTTATTGTGGAAATTGAACTAGGTGATAGATTAATTTTACTCACAACAATTAACAATTGATCATGCAAAATCACTCACAAAGAGACTGAAAATTGGAGTTGAACACTAAACTGTATTAAATCAGTGTACAATAGCCAAACCTATAATAACATAGGTTGCTGAATAAATAACATACATCAGGGATTCGAATGCATGAGGAGCAATTCGAATCTATCATAAAGCAGGCTTACTAAAAAATAAGCAAATCCCCCATAGGTGTAAAAAGCTAATCCCAAATCTGTCATGGAGCTCACGAATTGGAAAATATGCTTAGGCAAGCTAAAGAGTGGTGGAATGGAAGCTCATAGATGCTTTTTCATGGAGAAAAGAGAGGAGGATGTGTAGGACAAAAAACTAGTCAACCTCACCTAGTATAGCTTTTCCTTTTTGCCTTAAAACACTGAAAAAGCAAGGAATAAAGCAGAAAAAGCATAAGGGCGCCTAGGAGGCTAGGAATAAAGTAGATTTGATTCCTTGGGATTTCCCATGCACTACATGAGTAAAATAAGGCAAGTTTGACCACTATGGATAGGTAATAGACAACTTGCACAAGGTGGGACACATGAACTAGGCTAATAAGACAAAAATAATTAAATTAATGTCTAAATGGGTAAACTATGGGTTGATTATTCTAACACCCCCCCTTAAGCCTGACTTATGAGTAATATATCAGAAAATTATAGGGCCTAGCAACAAGGCTTAGTCACCCTTTACATACTGCATGTCGATTTAAACAAGGAAAGAGGCAAAACCAACATGGGAAAATCCTCCCTTAAACATGGACTGTAAAACAAAATTGTAGAATCTTGTCTTCACTCATGATTTCACAGCATGATCAGCAATCCCCAGCAGTGATTTGAGATTTCTGAAGGTCTTCTCACAAAATTCTTTGGTGAAGATATCAGCTACTTGTTCTGAAGATGAACATAAGAGTAGGTGAATGGTGCCATCATGCACAAGTTCTCTGATGTAGTGCATATGGATCTCAATGTGTCTGGTTCTCTGATTCTGAACTGGATCTTTGCAGATTCGAATGGTACTCTGGTTATCATAGTAGATGGTAGTTGAGTACTCTGGTTCGAAACCACACTCTCCAAGTAAACCCTGCAACCATAAACATTGAGTTGCTGCATTAACGACTCCTCTGTACTCTGCTTCTATAGATGAGAGTGCAATGGCACTCTGTTTCTTGCTTGACCAGTTGATTGGCCCTTCTACAAGCATGAACACATATCCTGAAGTGGAATTTCTATCTGTGCTATCACCTGCCCAATCACTGTCAGTAAATCCAATCTAATCAAGATCAGATTTTGCTTTATAGAAGATCCCATGTGTCCTTGTTCCCTGAACAAAGTTAAGGATCCTTTTGCCTGCTTTCCAATGGATCTCTTGAGGCTGACCCATGAATATAGAAGCCACACTTACTGCATAACAAATATTAGGTCTAGTATGTGTCAGATACAACAAACATCCAATCAATTGCCTATACAGTGTATTGTTTACCATAGGTGAAGAATCAGCTTCTTCTAGCTTCACTCCTGAAAGGAAAGGAGTTTTGCTTGCTTTGAAATCCTTCATTCTGAATTTTTTCAGCAAGTCCAAGGCATATTTGGACTGATGCACCTTGATTCCAGCTTTGGTTTGAGCAATCTCAAGCCCCAAAAATTGACTTAAGAGCCCCAAATCTGTCATGGAGAAGGCTTGGTTCATAGCTCCTTTTAAGGAAGCAATCTCAGCTTGTGAGCTTCCTGTAATGAGGAGGTCATCAACATATAACAAAATGATCATTAATGAACCATTAACTAACTTCAAATAGACAGTTGGATCTGATTTGCACCGAACAAAATTCAGTGATAGCAAGAAGCTATCGATCTTGGCATACCAAGCCCTGGGGGTTTTCTTTAGCCCATACAATGACTTTCTCAACCTACACACAAGAGAAGGGTTAGTATAAAAACCTTGAGTCTGCTGCATATATATCTCTTCAGTGAGATATCCATTCAGGAAGGTGCATTTTACATCCATGTGATGTACCTCCCATTGCCTTGAGGCTGCAATGGCTAAGGCTAGCCTGATGGAATCCATCTTTGCCACTAGGGAAAAGGTCTCATTATAATCTATGCCATGAACTTGTGAGTAGACCTTGGATACCAATATAGCCTTGTACTTCAGTGGTGAACCATCAGCAGAAAATTTGGTCTTATAGACCCACTTACACTGTACTAGTTTTCTCCCTGGGGGAAGATCCACTAGCTCCCATGTGTTGCTCTTCTGGAGTGAGCTGAACTCCTCCTTCATGGATGTTTGCCATCTTGGATCTCCTTCTGCTTCTTCATATGTTTGAGGATCATACTCCACCATCAAATAGCATTTTTCAGCAAGCATAGGATCCTTCATGCACAGACCACTCTCAAATTGAGATCTAGTCCTCCTTGGGTCATTGGGATCCCCAGCTAGCTCTCCTGCTGCATGTAGTGTCTTGGATTCCCATTTTGGAATTATAGGGATGTTAGGGTTTGCAATAAACTCATATCCATCAGACAAATCATAATCAGCATGTTCAACAAACTCTTTACTTACTTCTTGAGGTTCAGGTGGTGAAGAGGCTTCACCAACTTCCACTGCTGCAAGGGGTTCTTCTTCAAACTGAACACACCTTTCGATGAAGGATTTGTTTGTGCTCAAATTTATCAGTTTGTACCCTTTTGAATCTTTAGAGTATCCAAAAAAAATACACTCTTGGCTTTGGGGCTGCAAATCCTTCCTCTTCTCTGTCGGGATTCTAGCCCAAGCCTTTGAGCCAAAAATCCTGAAATGGGTCACATCTGGCTTGTGACCACTCCATGCTTCGAAGGGAGTCATACCATCAAGCTATTTGTGAGGAACCCTATTCTGGATATAGGCTGTACAGTTGATAGCTTCGGCCCAGTACTTTGGTGGCAAAGTTTTGGTCTCCATCATGCATGTTGCCATCTCCTTCAGTGATCTGTTCTTCCTCTCAACAACACCATTTTGCTGTGGTGTGTAAGGGATAGAATGCTGCATCTAAATACCTGCATCTGCATAATAATTAATAAACTCAGACTTGACATACTCACCACCATTGTCAGATCTGAGGGCCTTGAGTTTCCTTCCAGACAGGTTTTCAACCAAAGCCTTAAAGACTTTGAATAGGCCAAAAACTTCAGACTTGTGTTTCAGGAAGTGAACCTAGCAATACCTGGAAAAGTCATCAATGAAATTTAATGCATATTTGGCCTGACTCATGGACATATGAGGGAATGGTCCAGCAACATCACTATGGATTAGCTCGAGGGGTGCAGAGGTTCTCTCATGACTACCTCTCTCAAATTTGTGCTCTGGGTGTTTTCCTAGGATACAACCTTGGCAGACTCCTTTGGAAAATTTTATCTTGGGAAACCCTATGACCATCTCTTTTTCAATAAGATCAGAAATATATTTGTAGTTTAGGTGGCCAAATCTTTCATGCCACAACTTGCTGGCTTCATTAGCATGAATGAGAAGAGCAGAGGGGTTTGAGTAAAGTAGGAAGTGTGAGAACATGTATACCTTTTGAGCATGATTCACAACTCCTTTTGCAATGACTCTACCAGTTGAGATCTCTGTGATCTCAACTTCATCGGGTGATAATATGACTTTCTTAGGAGACCTAGTGTGGGTCATCTGGTACACTGATAGGAGGTTGGAGGCAAGACCAGGCACATACAACACATTTCTGAACTGACCATGATCAAGATATATCCTTCCTTTGCCTTTACTTTCAGTGAGAGAGTCATCTCCCAGTACAATATATGGTCCTTTCGACATATCCAGTGAGGAGAAAGCCTCCTTAGTCGAAACCATGTGTCTTGAAGCTCCAAAATAAATGATAAAACTGGGTGAGCTTGATGTGCCAGCAACTAGAGCATGAACTCTCTCTTTGTCATCTGAACTTGATCCTCCTTCTCTCTTCTTTGAGATTTCTAGAAGGGAGATGCCATTCTTCTCCAGGAGTTGGGTTAGCATGTCTATCTGCTTTTTCATACAAGAGATTTCAGAGTGATTGCCCTTATTGCAGTATGCGCGCTTGTTCATTTCACCTTTGTTCTTCTTCTTCTGGTAATTCTTCTTGGGACCTTGTAGATCCTCCGGAGACTGTTTCTTATCCCTCTTTTGCTCAGGTGGCTTTTTAGCTTTCTTTTTGCCTTTTGAATCCACCTTTGAATCTCCAACAATCAAAGCTTGATCTTTGGATGGTTTGATGGTGCCCATCATCACCAGCTTATCATGTTCTTGTGTGAGAGATTCCATGAAATCTGCAAGGCTAGGCATCTTCCAGGTTCGAGCTGTCAGTTTTGTGGCATAGAAGGTTGAAACAAACACTGAATAGTTAGGGCCTAGCTTCGAGAGGATGGCCAGTATGAGCTGATCATATTTATTTTCGATACCACACTATTTCAGCTGCAAAACTAGTGCTTCGAACTTGGAGAAATATAGCTGCAGGGATTCAAAGCTCGTTGGACTCAGAGAAATCAGCTCATTTTCGATTTGATGTCCCCTCATCTCATCTGTGTTTCCAAAAATATCAGCAATATTCTTCCATACTTCATTCGGTGATGTCAATCCATCAAGATAGAAAATGAGGTCTCTGGAAATACTCAGACACAGGAGGCCATAAGCCTCATCCCTCCTGTTGTGCCATTTTATCTTCTCTACAGCTGCATTGGGCTCTGCTTATGTTTCCATAGTCACCTTGTAGAGGCCTTTCACTCTCAACAGTATCTCCATCTCTGCTTTCCATTCAAAGAAATTGAAGGGAGTCAAGATAGTTTTCTGTGATTGATCCATAGCTTAGAAAATCTGTCTCGGCTGTCAGTAGAAGGCTCCCAGTCACTGATGTCGAACCTGCAAAACAATTTTTGAAGGAGAGAAAAAATCTGCAATGGCTCTAATACCATGTGGAAATTGAACCAGGTGATAGATTAATTTTACTCACAACAATTAACAATTGATCATGCAAAATCACTCACAAAGAGACTGAAAATTGGAGCTGAACACTAAACTGTATTAAATCAGTGTACAATAGCCAACCCTATAATAACATAGGTTGCTGAATAAATAACATACATCAGGGATTCAAATTCATGAGGAGCAATTCAAATCTAGCATAAAGCAGGCTTACTAAAAAATAAGCAAATCCCCCATAGGTGTAAAAAGCTGATCCCAAATCTGTCATGGATCTCACGAATTGGAAAATATGCTTAGGCAAGCTAAAGAGTGGTGGAATGGCAGCTCATACATCATTTTTCATGGATAAAAGAGAGGAGGATGTGTAGGACAAAAAACTAGTCAACCTCACCTAGTCTAGCTTTTCCTTTTTGCCTTAAAACACTGAAAAAGCAGGGAATAAAGCAGAAAAAGTAGAAGGGTGCCTAGGAGGCCGGGAATAAAGCAGATTTGATTCCTTGGGATTTCCCATGTGCTACATGAGTCAAATAAGGCAATTTTGACCACTATGGATAGGTAATAGACAACTTGCACAAGGTAGGTTACATGAACTAGGCTAATAAGACAGAAATAATTAAATTAATGTCTAAATGGGTAAACTATGGGTTGATTATTCTAACATTTATTCTATAAATGAAGTCATTTCTTACGAGTCTTCATATTTACAGTAACACAATCCCAAGGATTATGTGTCCAACATCCCCCTCCTCTTATCCCAAAGGGTTGCTTGTGAGTTCGATCCTGTTTCTAAATTTTTCAATCTTTTCCCTCCCAAGTGCTTCGGTGAAGATTTTTGCAACTTGCTTGTTTATGGCACAATGTTGTATATGGACTACCTTGGCCTCTACATGGTGTCTAATATAATGGTATTTTGAGTTGATGTGTATGGTTCAATCATGAATATGGGATTCTAGGCCAATTTGATTGAATAAGCTTTATTGATCAGTAAGGGAGTGGATTTCTCTTGTTTATAGTATAAATATTCAAGTATCTTTCGAACCACACATTCTCCTTCGATGATTCCACAAGAACAAAATATTTTTCCCATGTTGTCAAATCTATTAGCACTGACTGTTTGTGTGATCTCTAAGAGAGAATTGTAGATCCAAGACTCATGAGGTAGGCAGAAGTAGAAAATATTGTCTCTTTGTTTCCATCAAAGGTCTTAATCAGGGTACCTAATAAGTTTGAAGTCATCTACCTGAGAATAGTTGAGTCCAAATTCTCGAGTCCCCTTCAAGTATCTTAGAACTCTTTTGGCAGCATACCAATTTCCTTCTCAAGGTTTTTGCATGAACCTTGAAAGGATGCCAACAACAAATGAAATATTTGGTCTAATGGTGGTAATGTAGATAAGGCTTCCCACAAGCGGTTGATACTTGGTCGTATCCTCAAATTATTTTGTTCCATTGGAGTATAGAGAGGGTTGCATTTTGTTCTGCAAAATCTATTCAACAGTTCTCAACCATACCTCTTATGGATATGAATATGTACTTAGAATGTTGAGTTACTTCAATTCTGAAGTAGTCGTGAAGGAATCCCGAATATGTCATCTCAAATCCCTTCTTCAATTCTTTATTTATGGATACAATATAGCTTTCATTGTTCCTTGTCATCAAAATATCATCTACATACACCACAAGATACACAAAAAAATATTCTAACTTTATTTACAAATAGTGTTGAGACATTAAGATTACATTTTTTGAAATTTAACTTCAGAAGATGCGCAATTAGATTTTTATGTGTGCAAGGTGCTTGTTTTAGGTTGTACAATGAATTGATGAGTTTACATACCTTTTTTTCTTTCCCTATCACAACAAATCCTTATGGCTAATACGTGAATACATTATTTTTCAAATCTCCATCAAGAAAGTAGTCTTCACATCCATATGATGAACTTTCCACCGATTTTGTACATCCAATGATAATAAAGTGCATATTGTAGCTCATTTTGATGTGGGTGAGAAAGTCTCTTCATAGTCAATGCATTCCTTCCATGCATATCCTTTTTTAACAAGCCTCTCCTTATGCTTGTCCATTTAGCCATTTGATATGTATTTGTTCTTGTATACCCACTTGTAGCCAATTGGTTTGGTTCCAAACGAAGGGTCCATGAGTTTCCAAGTTCCATTATTCATTAATGCATCATATTCATTCTGTGTGGCTTCTTTTTACTCATCACAAGTGGAAGCTTCTTCAAAGGAAGTTGGTTCAAGGTTAGCAGATAAATTCAATTCACAATCATATGAAACATACATGTATTTTACATATCCTAAGTTTGAATTATTTGCATTTCCTTCATCTTCTTGTATGGTTGAACTTCTTGTTACCAGCTTTCAAACTTCGTATAGATGGAGAATTTCAAGTGTGTTTGTGGCCCGTTTTGAACTTTTTGTGAAGGCCTAGGTTGATCAGTCGATGATGCTTTATTTTCTTAATATTCAATATTCAATTCTTTCAATCACATCATTGAGTTGATTCTCCTATTCTAGTGAAAAGGTAAGAACTTATTCTTCATGTGGGGGTGTTGGTGCTTCAAAAGGAAATTCCAGATATTAATCCAAGATAGGGATCCCCCTATAAAATGTGGAATTCCATTATCAACTTCATGATAGGTATTTACATGGAAATTGTTTCCCATCGAACAAGTTATCTTTCAATAGAATCATCATTTTTATTCATTTCTAGAAAAAAGACATCTATGGAAAGAATAAACTTATTGTTTAACTCATCGTAAAGATGATAATTCTTGGTGGGTTTGTGTACCCCAATAAATGCATTTTTTACTTCGGGCACCAATCTTGTCTCTTTGTTCCTTTGGTATCTAGGAATAATAGGTGGAACCAAAGATCTCTATATGCCTCACCAACAAGATGCAATCATACCATATTTCATGCAGAGTTTTGTTTTTAAGAGCATGCGTTGGACTTATATTTCTCAAATAGATTGCACATAACATTGCATCACCCCAAAACATCATTTTGACATTCTTGAAAAACAACATGGAGCATACCATATTCATGATGGTTTTGTTCATTCTTTCTACCACACCATTTTGTTTAGGGTTGCATGGAACTGTAGTTTGGTGTGCAATCCCATGTTGAGAAATAGAGTCCTCAAAATGATTAGAAATATATTTTTTTCCATTATTAGTTTGAAGTGTGCCAATGTGAGAGCATGCTTCATTTTCAATTCAAGCATGAAAATGTTTGAAATGATTCATATTTTTTGTTTATAAATATACCCAACACATTCTAGTGTAGTCATCAAAAAAAGTGATGAGGTATTTATTATCATTAGCAAAAGGAATGAGCATGGGGCCACACAAGTTAGAGTGAACCATCTTTAACTTTCTACATGCTTTGAATTTGGACTCATGGAATGTTGCTTAGTATGTTTTCCTTGTATACACACATCATATTGGTTCATGTTCTTAGGAATGGTGGGAAAACTGGAAACACCATTCTTTTTATCCAGGAAAATAATATTATAGTTTAAGTGTTCATATATAGCATGCCATAAAATCCTAGATGACATAGTACATTCTTCATGTCGAAAGAGGTAGGCAATTTTTTGAACTCTTGCAGATGACCCTTTCAGCTTCAACAACTTTACATCTTCATATCTGGTCACGATTACCTGATTTTTAGAGGAATTCCTTATCTCTACTATTCGATTTAACATGTAGATGGAATGACCTTGCTGAATCTGCACTCGGGACAGCATGCTTCCTTATAAGTCTGGGAGATAGAGAACATTATGCAACAAAAAGTCATGGAATCCAAGAAATTTTAGCATGATGTATCCAAGTCCCTTTGATTTGAGGTTGGATTTGTATGCAACATATACTACATCATCTACATTGCCATTAAGTTCTTCAAAATAGTCTTTTCTAAATTTCATGTGGGATGTTGCACTAGTATGAAGGAACCAAGTACCTTTGTAAGATGAAAATGACGTGATTTCATTTATTCCAATATTACAATGTGCAACAATAAAATGAGCAGTTTCAAGAGATTCACCAGCCTCTTGGCCTTAACCTATTTCTTCTTTCTTACAATTATGTATTTCTTTGATAGAAACCCAAGGGTCCCAATGCTGATCTTATTCATGTCCATTCCTCCCACAACATTTACACTGTAAATATGGTCTTTTGCTTGTGTTATTTCTTACCCATTTCTATGAAATTATTTCTTCCTCTTCCTATTCTACCGTTCTCTCCCTTGGAAGAGTCTTTTGACTGGTTATTTTCGTTCTAAGAAAGGAAAAGGGTCTAGCCAGTAGGATGGATGGTCTTCTTTCCAAAATATTTCTCTTTATCTACAATCTTCTCAACCTGAGAGTTGAAGGTGAAGTCCTTCAGTTTGTCACTAGCTTGAAGTGGTTCAAGGTAGTGTGAATCTGTAAGATATAGGAACTTGAGGAAGGAAACAAGTGGAAGGTATGGTTGCATCCCAGTGGCTTTAATCTTATGCATGATTTCTATGATCTCAGATGCAACAATCATGAGACCATTGTATTTTACTTCTAAATTGAACAACTTTAACATCATATAAATTAGCTCTAGCTCAAAATGTGAGTGAAATAGGTCCTTCAATATTTTTAAGGCGTCAAAATAGGATGTTGCAAGTAATATGTCTTGACTCACCTCTTTACTTATTGTTGCAACAATCAATTCCAATTCCTTTTTTTCTCTAGTCTGCAATATAGCTTGATCTTTTTTTGTTGTTGGTGTTTTTGGGTTAGATTTCAAGGTGGCAAATTTTGTTTCAATGGTTGACCCTTCAAATATTCCATCACATAGGTCATTGTAAATGAATGTGGACTTGATATTTCTGGACCAATCTGGATAGGCATCTTTTCTAGTTATCACTGCTCCAACTATAGATGCCAATGAATGCATCTTTTGAAACTATTTAATATGAAAATTAACTGAGTTTGGGAGAGAAAAATAAGGTGTAGGTCCAAGTCTCTGGCACCTTATTTACATTAAATTATTGTTTGTAACTTTATAATTCTACATAATGTAATCAATTTTCAATATGTTTTTCTTATGACAAGCTAAAAAAATGTGAAATCTCTTAATACTCTTGAATAACTTAGCAACAAGCACCAATACACATCAATGCATAGTCTTAATATAGTACAATTTTTGCAAATGTGTAGGTATTTCACTATAAGGGTAGTCACTAAACAATCATGAGGGCACATGAAAATAATATATATTTTAGAAGATGACCAAAAAAGAATTAGCAAATAACAGAAGGGCCAAAATCACCATTCAAATCCTTCCAAGTCACATTCATATTCTCAGTTATACATGGTCACAATTCACTAATGGTACATAGATCAAGATAATTCCTCATGTACAATGCTCAACGAACAATAACTATATTCAATAGAGAATGGAAGTTACATGCAACTCATGGTATAGAGGTAGCACGATGCACTAGTTGGGAGTTCCACGCTCCAATGTTCTGGTAGAGATTAAAGTAGCTCCAGTCTAATAAATATCCCACAAAATCTTCACAAGAGCCATTGCATATCCATTCTTGATGTCCTTAATGGTGAACTCAGATCCACTCTCTTCAATGCTCTAATGTTACAACATCTCCATGATCTTCAACAACCACATGAAGGAGATCCCAAGCTAGAGGAGTCTTACTCATCTCCAAGTAGAGGATACAATGCAATGATTTCATTCATGGATAGTGAAGGGGATAAGGGTTAGTGGATAGATATAGGAATCTCACATTACTACCAAGATATCTCTGGTACTCAGTTCATGGAGGATATGGAAAGACACATCTAAAGATGAGAAAATGGGTTGCATATGGGAGGAGAATGCTTCTTAGAAAAATTAAGGTTTCAAATGGTGAAACATAGGGCACGCTATCCATGTAGAATGACAAGAAAATAAATTCCTGCGCAGATCAGGGATAGAAGACAATTCCAATATTAGAGGGAAAATGGGAATGGAATTCATAATGGAGTAGGCAGAAGTTATGCAAAAGCTTTAATACCATGTTAAGGCTTGTCGTTACACAAAAACCCACAAATATTGGTAAATTTCCAAACCAAATATATAACCTTGAGTGGGAAGTTAGTCCCATGTTCCCACCATGGAAGTTAATCCAAAATATCAATTCTTAGAGGTGTGGTGGTTATTCCAATGCCTCCTCTTTGATTAACTAGGGGAAATTGAACCTGGGACAAAGCTTTGATACAACTTGTAGATATAAGTCCCATAATTGTATTTTTCATCAACATGATAGTTGCGTAAATACACAACAAATTACTTTTGGTCTTACATAACTGAATATGGGTGGAGAATATTCTTTTGATCCTAAATATGGGTAGAGTGTCCACCCAAAATGCACTGTTCTATCAAAACTTCTACATGGTGAAATTCCATAAATTTTAACACAATGACTAATCACTGTGGAAACATTCATACCAATTATTGTGGCATAAATTTGCTATAGATTTCTCTCTTATGTGGATTGAAATTGTGGAATAACCGCCCACTCAGGATTATCTAGTTGGTTTAGAAGTTTACAAATATCTATGGGTTTTGGTGTAACAAAAAACCTTAACATCCATTAGAGGAATTTTGGGGTCTAAAATGGGCCTCCTAAGGAAATAATAAAATAATAGTTAAAATAATAAAATAATATTGATTAATTTTGGAGGAAGAAAGAAAAAACTACTTTTTGTGTTCGTATTTTCGACATATCTCCCTGTGTTTTTACTCAAATTTTGATCGGGAGAGCTCGTTGGATGTGGAATTTGATTCCACATCCAACAAGTACCCACACTGCATACTTTTGATGGACCTCGCTACCCCAAAAACAAGAAATACCTGAAAAAATGTGATGATGACAACATCATCACGTTTTTTCAGGTATTTCTTGTTTTTGGGGTAGCGGGGTCCATCAAAAGTATGTAGTGTGGGTAATCGTTGGATGTAGAATCAAATTTTGCATCCAACGAGCTCTCCCGATCGAAATTTGAGTAAAAAAACAGGTAGATATGTCGAAAATACGAACAAAAAAAGTAGTTTTTTTTAATGACAAATATGTCGATTCAACCATTATGGTTGACTTATTTTATTGAAATTCTATTGGTTCTTGAATTACAACTCACAAAAAATTATTTTGGCACGTTTTCTTATAAGGCCCATTTTAGACCCCAAATTTCCTCTAATGTTGCAGAGATAACTCTCGAAGTTGTATTTTTCATTAGCATGATCGGTGCATAAATACACAACAAATAACTATTGTTATTCTTTAAATGAAGTCATTTCTTATGAGTCTTCATATTTACAGTAACACAATCCCAAGGATTATGTGTCCAACATCCCCCCTCTCTTATCCCAAAGGGTTGTTTGTGAGTTCGATCCTGTTTCTAAATTTTTCAATCATTTCTCTCCCAAGTGCTTCGGTGAAGATTTTTGCAACTTGCTTGTTTATGGCACAATGTTGTATATGGACTATCTTGGCCTCTACATGGTGTCTAATATAATGGTAATTTGAGTTGATGTGTATGGTTCAATCATTAATATGGGATTCTAGGCCAATTTGATTGAATAAACTTTATTGATCAGTAAGGGAGTGGATTTCTCTTGTTTATACTATAAATCTTCAAGTATCTTTCGAACCACACATTCTCCTTCGATGATTCCACAAGAACAAAATATTTTTCCCATGTTGTCAAATCTATTAGCACTGACTGTTTGTGTGATCTCCAAGAGAGAATTGTAGATCCAAGACTCATGAGGTAGGCAGAAGTAGAAAATATTGTCTCTTTGTTTCCATCAAAGGTATTAATCAGGGTACCCAATAAGTTTGAAGTCATCTAACAGAGAATACTTGAGTCCAAATTCTCAAGTCCCCTTCAAGTATCTTAGAACTCTTTTGGCAACATACCAATTTCCTTCTCAAGGTTTTTGCATGAACCTTGAAACGATGCCAACAAAAAATGAAATATTTGGTCTAATGGTGGTAATGTAGATAAGGCTTCCCACAAGTGGTTGATACTTGGTCATATCCTCAAATTATTTTGTTCCATTGGAGTATAGAGAGGGTTGCATTTTGTTTTGCAAAATCTATTCAACAGTTCTCAACCATACTTCTTATGGATATGAATATGTACTTAGAATGTTGAGTTACTTCAATTCTGAAGTAGTCGTGAAGGAATCCCAAATATGTCATCTCAAATACCTTCTTCAATTCTTTATTTATGGATGCAATATAGCTTTCATTGTTCCTTGTCATCAAAATATCATCTACATACACCACAAGATACACAAAAAATATTCTAACTTTATTTACAAATAGTGTTGTGACATTAAGATTACATTTTTTGAAATTTAACTTCATAAGATGCGCAATTAGATTTTTATGTGTGCAAGGTACTTGTTTTAGGTTGTACAATGAATTGATGAGTTTACATACCTTTTTTTCTTTCCCTATCACAACAAATCCTTATGGCTAATACGTGAATACATTATTTTTCAAATCTCCATCAAGAAAGTAGTCTTCACATCCATATGATGAACTTTCCACTGATTTTGTGCATCCAATGATAATAAGGTGCATATTGTAGCTCATTTTTATGTGGGTGAGAAAGTCTCTTCATAGTCAATGCATTCCTTCCATGCATATCCTTTTTCCACAAGCCTCTCCGTATGCTTTTCCATTTAGCCATTTGATATGTATTTGTTCTTGTATACCCACTTGCAGCCAATTGGTTTGGTTCCAAACGAAGTGTCCATGAGTTTCGAAGTTCCATTATTCATTAATGCATCATATTCATTCTGTGTGGCTTCTTTCTACTCATCACAAGTAGAGGCTTCTTCAAAGGAAGTTGGTTCAAGGTTAGCAGATAAATTCAATTCACAATCATATGAAACATACATGTATTTTACATATCCTAAGTTTGAATTATTTTCATTTCCTTCATCTTCTTGTATGGTTGAACTTCTTGTTACCAGCTTTCAAACTTCGTATAGATGGAGAATTTCAAGTGTGTTTGTGGCCCGTTTTGAACTTTTCGTGAAGGCCTAGGTTGATCAGCCGATGATGCTTTATTTTCTTAATATTCAATATTCAATTATTTCACTCACATCATCGAGTTGATTCTCCTATTATAGTGAAAAGGTAAGAACTTCTTCTTCATGTGGGGGTGTTGGTGCTTCAAAAGGAAATTCCAGATATTAATCCAAGATAGGGATCCCCCTCTAAAATGTGGAATGCCATTATGAACTTCATGATAGGTATTTACATGGCAATTTTTTCCCGTCGAACAAGTTATCTTTCAATAGAATCATCATTTTTATTCATTTCTAGAAAAAAGACATCTTTGTAAAGAATAAACTTATTGTTTAACTCATCGTAAAGATGATAATTCTTGGTGGGTTTGTGTACCCCAATAAATGCATTTTTTACTTTGGGCACCAATCTTGTCTCTTTGTTCCTTTGGTATCTAGGAATAATAGGTGGAACCAAAGCTCTCGATATGCCTCACCAATAGGATTCAATCATACCATATTTCATGAAGAGTTTTGTTTATAAGAGCATGCGTTGGACTTATATTTCTCAAATAGATTGCACATAACATTGCATCACCCCAAAACATCATTTTGACATTCTTGAAAAACAACATGGAGCATACCATATTCATGATGGTTTTGTTCATTCTTTCTAACACACCATTTTGTTGAGGGTTGCATGGAACTGTAGTTTGGTGTGCAATCCCATGTTGAGAAATAGAGTCCTCAAAATGATTAGAATTATATTATTTTCCATTATTAGTTTGCAGTGTGCCAATGTGAGAGCATGCTTCATTTTCAATTCATGCATGAAAATGTTTGAAATGATTCATATTTTTTGTTTATAAATATACCCAACACATTCTAGTGTAGTCATCAAAAAAAGTGATGAGATATTTATTATCATTAGCAGAAGGAATGAGCATGGGGCCACACAAGTTAGAGTGAACCATCTTTAACTTTCTACATGCTTTGAATTTGGACTCATGGAATGTTGCTTAGTATGTTTTCCTTGTATATACACATCATATTGGTTATACCTACATTCTTTGTATCTTGAAATACCTTTACAAACCATCATATATTAGCACCTTTTCAGGATATAGAGCCTTAATTACCACAATCCTAAGTATTAATAAAATAAGACAATAATTAATCATACCTTTGTGCCTTGAGGAGTAGAGTGAGGGAAAAACATCTATTTAGCATGCTCAATAGGGTAGGATAAGGAAAAAAGAGGTGAATAGGGATGGTAAAAAAGGGGCCATTTTCGGGCCCAACAGGGGTCTAAAGAGTCTGAAGAGGGACATGGAAGGCCATAAAGGTGTGATCCACCATGTGTGGTAAAATTAGCTGTAACACTGTGAAAAAGTTAGAATACTACCTTCCTCCTCCTGTAGTCTCATATCAATGGTCCAGAATCGTTCTACATAAGATCGATGGTGTGAAAATGTTGTTGCGGAAACCAAATAGCTGAATTTAGAATGTAAATTTGTCAAACCCATAGCTCGCAACTTTGATCTCATATCAACGGTTGAGGATGAATCTGGAATAAAATCAATGGTCTAGGGAAAAGCGGAAAGGAAATTGCTGGGATGCATAGATCTAACGGCTCAAATCAAATCTAATTCATCTTTTGAGATGATCTGAGCCGTTCGACCTTTGCTAATTTTTTAAAACTGTAAACCATTGGGGAAATTGAGAGATCTTCCTCTTGAATCTTAAACTAGATAAAATTGCTTGCATAACAGGGCGCAGGTCATTATCTATTTTCTATTTAAAAATCAATGCATACCATTAAATTGAAATACTATGAATTATGGTGGTTTCCAGATCAGAAATATCTCGCATAGCATTTTCTTTGTATGTCACACGTATTATTGTTCGCCATGTTAGTATGGGTGATTTCAAAACCAGGTATAGGTTGCATCTTTGGGTGGCTGATATTCATGGTAGATCAAGATCCACGGTCTTGAATATTTCCATTGTTTGGACATGCAAGTAGAAATAAATCTCTCAAATTGGTGGGATGTGGTAGGACCTGCACTTTTCAAGGGCCAAGATCAAAGGTGGAGATAGATCTACGGTGAACATGCATTTCACTAATTCAACATGCTCGTGGAAATGAACTTTTGAAATCTGTGGAATCGGTTACAGGGATGAATCTTTCAATGACTGAGATCTACTTAGAATTAGATCTATGATGAAAAGAAATTTCGCTGATTCAATGTGCACGAATAAATGAACTTTTGAAATCTGCAGAATGCGATAGAGGATTAAAGTTTCAACGACTGAGATGAAAGTTTGATCGATATCAAAGATTGAAATTGATTCCATGGATTGAAAGTGCACGAAGGAATGAACTCCTAGATTTATCAGAATACAATAGAGCTCACATAGATCAATGGTTCAGGTGAAGATATAGTTAGAACAATGGTTTTGAGCCATTTCACTGGGTGAACTAGAATGGCCAAAGAAAATCTTGACGGGTGCGATACTTTATGAAATCCGCCCTATGACAATTGAAGTCCACTGTTGATTTAGATATGATGGTCCTTTAGCCATTTTTCCAGTGAACTATCAAAGGGAGTTAATTGTGGTTGGTGGGAGCAAAATCCTTTATGAAAATTGGTTGACAACGGATTTGGAATCCACTCTTCATTGAGCGCTGTATGGACCTTTGGCGGTGTGTATTTCCAGTAGGGCAAGGCCTGTGTAATTATTTATTATTTATTTTTTGTTTGTTTTATAAAACCATTTGTATCTATCTAGATGGGCGAATAAGAAGCCTGGGAATCTCCAGGGTGATGGATAGAGATAGTATAACTAGGGGTGCAGAGCACCATAGAGGTACTTTTTCCTGGTGAAAGAATTCTGGACAGCTACTTCTTTGCTAATATGAAGGATATTTTTGTCAGAACAAAGGCCCTACGCAGAGATTTAATCAGAATGTGTGGAATGCATACAGTAGAACTATTTCTTCTTGCTTCTGTACATCATACAGTGATATTGTTCTAACCTCCTGGAACTATTTCCTTGGTCATGAGTTTCTGCTGTCTATATAAATGTCTGTTTTGACAGGGTAATAAATGGTTTAATTATATTAGAGCTACCTATGATATTATTTCTGATGTGAATGTAATTATTGTGTTGGTACAACTATCTGTTAGACCTTTACCAGCATTTACAGTTTCTTACTCTGAACTCTAAATGTTCTCCCCGGCTGGGGATATAATAGTTTAGTTTTAGATCTATATTAGACATGCATTTAGCTTAGGAATCTGCATTTCATTCTTTAAACAAAAATCATATAAATGGTGGACTGGGATGTAACCAGTAAAAAATTAAAGAACTTGATCTACGGTAGCTGAAATTGTGAACCAGATGGATTCTCCACACCAAACGATGTCTGATCTAATTGGGATTGTTCACCGATGAGAATCCCTAATGCTTGGTACTTGATATTTTTCCAAGAATCAACACATATATAGGTAAGCTAGTTTATCTTGATCCATCTTTCCAACAACATTAGCAATCCTGGGGACATGGATGAACGTGATGGTTTAAAACTCTCAAACCAGGAGGCACACTCGTAAAAACTTGAAAAAGCATGGATTTTGTACACAAAAAACATTGTTAAATTGTAGGATGAGGAGTTGGGAATATAAATATACATGAAGGTGTCGCATACTGATATGGATGGTATCATGCAATAATCCAATTACTTCATCATATTCTCAATGATACATGGATCACACTTCACCAATGATACGAAGGTCAAGAGCATTCACCATGCACAATGCTCAACTAACAACAACAATCTTAAATACAGAATGGCAGATCCACACACCTCACAGTGTAGAGGTAGGATGACACACCAGTTAGCATATCCACAATCCAAGGTTATGGTAGAGATTAATGTAGATCCACTCTAAGATGTATTCCACAACAAATTCACAAGGACCTTCATAGCTCCACTCTTTAGGTTCTCAATAGTGAAATCAACTCCATTCTCTTCAATGCTCCAATGCTACAACATCTCCATGATTTAGGTCCTCAACAATGAAATCAACTCCATTCTCTTCAATGATCCAATTCTACAACATTTCCACACTCTTCAAGAACTGCATGAAGGAGAGTCCAAGCTGGATGAGTCTAACACATCTCCAAGCATAGGATACAATGCAATGATTTCATTTAGTTGACAGTGAAGGGGATAAGGGTCCATGGAGATAATTAGGAGTCTCATGCTACTACCAATATATCTCTAGTTCTCAATTCATGGAGGGGAGGGAAAGACACATACAGATAGGAGCATAGGGATCGTGCGTAGGAGGAGAATACTTCTTGGGAAAATTAGGGTTTTGAATGGTGAAACACACAAAAGAAACTGCACCAACCTTAGCTCTAACAACAAATATTTTTTAAGGTTTTTTTTCATATATATAAACTAAATAATGCATAAAATAAAATAAACACACCTTTCTGAAAATGGGCCACCTTGGCCGTCCTTGGTAGTGGTTCCGTAGCTCCACGGGTTGGGTCTCCAATATCTTCCACAACTGGTTGTCAAATGGGGGTAAAGGATCCAAATTTGTACGGAGTGAACTCAATGTACACCGCCGGAAATGGCATGGAAAAATATGGAATGGAAAGTATGTGACGTGTCTGATGGAAAAATGGAAAAAAGTGATCGACAAGTGTTTTGGAGGAGTCCTTCACAATGTATTTATAATATGGTCCTAGGGTTTTTTGACCCAAGATAATGACCCATAGTATTTTTTCCCATGGTATTTATCTATGGTTTTTTGACCCATTCTCTTTTTTAGGGTTTTTGACCCTTTTTGGGAGAGAGTGGGGATACATCATAGTAAATGCTCATCATCCCTTCATTTATGGGGAGGAATAATGATGTTTTGGACCATTTTTTGTGGAAATACAACTGTGAAGGTAAAAAATGAAGGAAATATGGTGGGAATAAGATGCATGCATATGGTTTAGACCATGGAAAGCTAGGTGAACACTTTTTAGTGTTCAAATATTTCCCACTGATGTGTGAGGGAAGGAGCTCATGATATGGCCGATGGACATCATAGGATCATGGGAACATGGTGACAACAATGGAGAGATTGGAGAGGATTGCAAAGAGGTGGATCTTACTCTTTCGAACTATGGTGGATTTTTTTTTATTGGTTCTAAAAAATGGATGAGATACATATAATGTGTGACATGTATATGGATGAGGAGGGCACACCCATGCTCGTAACAATGTCAAAAATTCTAAATAATGAGGATCAAATCTCAAAATAATGGGAGCTGATCAATACATATACAACTAGTGATACATAATGGTGGCCTCAATGGGAGGCTGAATACATATAATGATCTGAATAACTGATACATAGGAACAATGACATTCTCATGGAATGCAATATCATCACAACTAAGTCTCTGCTATATCTGGGGGTGTACATAACTAGATGGACTCAATGAATGAGAGTATGAATCCATGTGGTACAATATGCAGCATCAAGTACTACATATACATGGAAGCATAATACAGGGGGACTCTAAACACTGTTGTTATGGAGAGAAACTTCCTATGGCTTGGGGGTAACACAACAGATAGTATGAGACCAGAAATAAATCTTTCCCAATATACAAGAGTAGTAAGAAAATATAACACTAAGGGGGGTAGAATCGTACCTTATTCTGGATGGTTGAAGTTGATCCCCGTTGATATTTTCCAATGCAATTGCAATTATAAATTTCTCTCAACAACAACAAACAAAGCAAGCATGATATATATAAATGTGTTATAGATACTCTAGCATATATAATCAATCATGTAAAAATAATTACATACATCCATGGATTCAATATTCATATTCAAAATGCACATGAATTGGATAGGAAAAAATATTTCTATTAAAGAATCAAAGATACAACAGTGACAAACTCTATCGGCACTTCTGCAAACTGGAGAAACTGAGTCCTACACCTAGGCCTCCACCACTTCAATCCTCTATTTCTAGAGAGAAAGCTCACAAAGAAAAGGAAAGCTTGGAAATAAAACTATGTGCTCCAAGGGACAAAGGGATGCAGACTCAGGTATAAGCAAAATTGAGGCAACAACGGAGTATAGTTTCCTTACGCTTCAATTTATCCTCCTTCAATGTATCCAAGGGGTTCCTTATATAGCACTGCAAAGAGGTAATGGAGGGTCGAATGCGAGGGTTCTTAAGGAATTTGGAAGGCCAAGAGTCAATTTATTCAGACTCATATGAGGAAAACTACAAAAATATTTGTCAATTTGCACACATCCCCGTGTACACAAGTTTGAGGTTAAAAGCTGTGTATACACATGAATATTGCTTTAAAAGTCATGTATAGGTATAAACAGGAAATTTCTAGGGATGATATTGGAACATCAAAGTATAATATAAGTACATGGGGTCCAAAGAGTTTGCAGAGGGACATGGAAAACCATAAATGTATGATCAACCATGTGTGGTAAAATAAGCTATAACATATGCCCCCTAATATGTGAGTTTAGAGTGGTAACATGATGGCTCAAATACATTATAAAATCCATCCCAGAAGTGGAGTAATGAAGACCTAGGTTGAATAACCAACCACTCATTAGTAAAATAAAATAATCAATATCTGCATGTGACTACAACATATAGCAGTCCCGAATACATAAGAGTACAATGGCCATGAATAGGCATGATATACAAAGTGTCATGTGTGGTCATCAACACATACGATATACAATGGATCAAGATCTCCATAGTGGATGAAGATATCTGATATACATCAGAAACAATGGAATAAAGATCACGAGAGCTGAAATCTCATGAATACTGGCACGATCAAGGTCCGGTAGCATATATGGAAAGCCAAAAAGATGGAAGGTCTTCTACACAAACCGCTACAAGTACATGTCCTACTATGTGAATAGATATGACGAGGTCAAACATATTAGTCCATTGTTTGATTACCGGTCATTGATGTATACCGTTAACAGATGCGAGATAATCCACCAATAATGAAAATGGGAATCAAGGTACATAATGCAATCTAACAAGTGTGAATAGATGTGTTGAGATCGAACACTTGATGTATTTCCAAAACTGTCGATGATGAGAGAACCTACCACTGATGACTGTAAGTCTCAAGGAACTCAAATGACTCTAGACTCCTATTCTAAAATAAATGATCTGATGTCGATGGAATGGCATTCACTGGAAGGAGGGCATTAAGGAATCTCCCATAAACCAACATGATGTACTAAGCAAATAATGTGGAATAACTTGAACAAGATGTACACGAACCAGTAATAGTACCGGGAATGGATGACATGCAAAGCCAAGATAAGTGAGGAATGATCGACTCAGGCTTCAAATTCCTTCGAACAAGAGAACAAGGAAAGTGGTGACTGAAGGTAGGAAACATGGACTCGATATGAAAATTGGGACATCTCTGTGACACAGGAGGCATCAACAGAGGCTCCATGGGGACTTGAAGTGTAACCAGTCAGTGGAGATAAACTCAGAGTAAAAAGTACAACTCCTAAAGACAAAATAATAACCCAACCAACATATGTGATATACAATGCTATGTTCAAAGGTGACACGACTAGATTGCTTCCAAATATAACATCTTTTCTCGTTTGACCTTTTATGTTTTTTGATTTTTTTGGACTTTTTCAGATATTTCGAAAAGCTTGAAAAAGAATAAAAGTTCTTTATTTTACATAGCTAGTAGGAGACAAGTGTCAGGGATAGGAAATCTAGTTCCAACCAATGGAACATACCTATGCTCAATGGAAGGAAACATGTACAGGATAATGAAACTCGGGGGAAGGTTTCCTCCCGGTAAAGGGGTAATAAATTTGAAAAGGATATGTAAAAGGCTTTGCTTGGCTAGACATGAGACAAGCTCGATCTACATGGCTTATAACTCTGAAGTAGGGAGTCGACATAAAGCTCAATAAGGCAAGAAAAACTCATGAAATGCAATTACAACTTGACATATACAAGGGAGTCCCTATGGGGAAAAACCAGCATAAAGTTCAAGAGGAGTATGAAGCTCTTGCTCAAGGACATGACGGGACTAAAAAGGGACTCCCAAAACCTAAAGGAGGCATCTTAGCATGGGTACCAAATGCAAAAAAGGATCTAACTAGGGCACCCATGTATAGGAAAGCTCTACCATTCGCACAATACCACTTCTAACAATAGCATGAAGGTTCCATGATATACATGAATGGGTTCGTACCTAAGGTTAAGATGAAATGGTCAAAAGGTCATGCAAGATGCAGTTGGATGTGAAATACTAACATATATGCCATTTTAGACATTATACTTGTAATAGGCATGAAAAAATCAAAGAATCATTCAAAACGCGCTAAAAAACGGATTCCTACAACACCATATTAGTCCAAACGGTCCAAAAATGGTAAAAAATGGGTCAAAATGATAGAAAGTGGGTAAAAATTTCAATTTTTTTTCTATAAAATAGTGAAAAAATGATTTTTTCCATACCATTTGAAAATTTACCCACCATAGTGCCTTTTAGAACAAAAACTTCATAAGCTAATTCCGGGAGCATTTGTTTGCGAAATCGCCCACCATTTGATTCAAGTAACTCATCATGCCACACTCTTCCCTTTTCATGGATTTATTTTTAATTTTGATGGTCAAGTTTTAACTTGGGCCATCCCAAAGAGGGTGGTTTTGTCCCACGCAGAAATCGGGTCTTTTTCTGCGTATAAGGCTGGTCATACATGAAAAAAACCCTGATCTCTACGTATGTACGCAATTGTTTTGAAAATAGTCATGTATAAGGCCGCAAACAAGAAATTCAAAGGAAACAACTAATGAAACTTGGAAATTCTTATGCAGGATGGTTCTAGAGTGGAGAGAGTGTGAACATGGAGATGTTGAAGAGGTAGTACAAGCTGATTCGGTGGATCAACAAGAATTGAGGGCTTGCGAGTTATACAAGTTTTGGCACCTTGGAATATTAAGGGAAAAGCCAAGGCTACTCCAGCTGCTAGTAGATTACTGGGATCCTGACTTAGAGACATTGTAGTTGGATGGGATGCCGCTTAGCCTCAAGGTTGAGGATATTTATTTCATTACAGGATTGTCTCGTAGAGGGGAAGTGGTAAACCTATGATATCATGGGCTAGGAGGTGGTCTTACTATAGATGAGTATATTTCTGTTTATTGCATCCTAGATACAAAAAATGTTGGGAGTCAAATCCTGAAAAACTTGATCCAAAACCTTGGGTTGAAGGCCATATTGTTGGCACTAGGCAGGATAGCGGGGTTGGCATCCCTCCACCAAGCTTCAAGGCCTTTGATGTTGTATGTGGTGGAGTGTATGCATCCTATAATTTATGACTGGAGTACCTCACTACTAAGAAACATGAAACAACTACGCATTTCGTATTCAACTAGATTATCACCTGGTTCGGTATCCCGAGGGAGACTGTCACTAACCATGGAAGACACTTTCAGAACAAGATGATGGAAGAGTTGTCTTCGAAGTTAGGGTATAAGCAAGAGCCTTTCTCTTGTTACTATCCTCAAGTGAATGGATAGGTTGAAGCAGTGAACAAGTCACTTAATTCCATTCTCTAATGAACCATCGGACAAAGCAAGACCAATTGGCATATCATGTTATATCCTGCTTTGTGGGCTTATCGAGTCGCAATTAAGAATGCCACCATTTTTTCTCCATATCAGCTTGTGCATGGGGTGGATTCGATCTTACCGGTTGAGTGTGAAATCCATTTTTTGAAGCTAGTCATGGATCTTTTACCAGAGACTTCTGCATTGGAAGAGCATTTGGTCTACTTGGAGCAGCTTGATGAGCAGCGTCGAGATGCTTTAGTGGCTCTTGAGATTAACAAGCATCGCGTTAAGGTCTAGTACAATAAGTTTGTCTATCCTAGGAGGTTTAGTGAAGGTGACTTGGTTATTTTGTGGGACCAAGATAAGGAACCCTTGGGGGTAGGAAAGTTTAACCCTATATGGCATGGTCCTTACATGGTCAAGTAGGTATTAGAGAAAGGTGCCTGCAAGTTAGTCGATTACGAAGGGACAGACTTGGCGGAGTCTAGGAATGTGATATGTCTTAAAAAGTACTAGGCATGATTCTCAATCGAGTTTGATTTGTTGTATATTATTGTACACTTGCATAGTGTAGTTTTGGTCTGCTTATGGTGATCGAGTTTGTTGGCTAGCTTCTATTTTTGTGGCAGATGTCGGTAGGGTCTTCGATTTATGTAGGATTCGCTAATGGTGCTATCCGCCATACTCAAAACTCAGCTTCGCCTGCTTGGGTGATTTATTCTCCTACGGGTCAAGTGTTGTCTTTAGGAGGCATTTGTCAACGAACTTGATCGAAAAATGTTTCAGAGTATAGTGACATTATTGAGTTATTGCATGATTCCATTTCACATGGTATTTGTTCTCTTGAGGTACATCTTGATTCACAGTTAGTGGTCTCATAGCTTAATGGCTTGTATCATGTTAGGGATCCAAATTTATTACGAAGGTTCTTGCATGTCAAGTTGCTTGAATGACAATTTGAGAACATAACATACATGCATATTGTAAGAAAATTTCATCAATTTCTTGATTCATATGCTAACCATGTACTAGATTGACATTTGTTTCACAGATGATAAAGCATTCAAAAACACATTTACACATGTAAATAAAAGAATAACCGATCATCATAGGTATTTTTCATTAAAATATATTTCCAAAATGTGGTGTCGTAATACATAAGTGTCATATACAAAAATGGGGCTTTTGAGCCACCAAAATATACCACACGGTCATACAAAAAATATATCCCAGCTTATAATCCTACGGGGGAGGAGGGTGTTGATCATGGTATCACACTATGACTCTAGCTAGTCGACAAAATAAACTAACCCATTCCCATGGTACTCCAACCACCCAGTGCTACATGGCCTTAGGAAAGCCCCGACTTGCACCATGGGAACTCTATGTGTCAATTGAACAAAGTTCGTGTGAATGATTTGGAGCATATGCTCCACATCCACACCCATGATCTCATCTCCTCTTCCCCTCTATCGAGGATGAGGGAATCGACTTGGCCATCATGGTCCCACATCTACATGCACATGACAGAGTATCACTATATGTCATCACACCAAAAAAATGTCTTTTTGATTCCATATATAAAAAAACACAAAAAAATTAATAATTCAAAAAACAAGTTTGAGTCAGGATTCATTACCTATCTCTCCATATGCAGAGCCTGGTGGAATGGGAATGTTTGGGTCTCCACAAAATTCTATCCCTGCATAGGGGTAGTCATCTATGGCGATGATCTGCCTACGCCACTAGAGAAAGAAGTCTGCGGGGTAGGGGTTTTCCACCCTGTTAGATTTTTAATGGTTATACAAGATCTAAAAAATTTAGCATCATAACATCATAACCATAAGAAAAGGATCACTGAAAGAAAGACAAACGCAGCAACTCAAGTGAACACAAAGATTTTCCTTGGGGAAACCACAAGGGAGAAAACCTCGCAAAACTTCCTTAGTATAGAATTCGACCAAGACAGTGTAAAACTCAGACAACAAGTTCTCCTTCTTTTTGGCATACTACTACTTCTCTCTCTCACTAAGAACAACTTGAGTGAGTGATTACAAATGAAGGGAGGTGCCTCTTGTTTATATTTTTCTATTGACTTGAGATCTAACTTGGTGGGGCTGAGTTCACTAGATGTCAGGGCTGACTTGTCCAACTAGACATTACAAATAGCATTTATTATAATGACACTTGGGTACTAATGACCTAACTTACAATGGAGGGTTTACCTGATGAATTTTACATGACTAATTACATCAAGGACATCTCTGAATGGAGGAAGAACATCTCCAAAGGAGAATACAACAAAAGTACAATATAATATCTTCCGAAGTTACAACATTTTAACACTCCCTTTTAACTAGGAAGGTATTCTACATCAACAACAACCATCATTACAACTGTACAACTGACTGGTGAATCTCTATATGTCATAGGAAGTTTTGGAACATCATCATACATATTCATCATCAATCTCAGCTGGATCATCTTCTATAATCTTAGTATGTAAATACTAAATCATCTTCTGTATGTGTTGAATCATCTACTATCAACATCATCTTCTAGATCATCTCCTATAGTATCAGTATGTGGATAATGAATCATTTGAATCATCTTCTATAGCATCAGTATGTAAATACCGAATCATCTTCTTTCACGTCAATATATGAATACATAATCATCTTCTGAATACTGAACCTTCTTTTGTAACATCAACATGTGAATACTGAATCATGTTCTTCCATATCAGTATGTGAATACTAAATAATCTTTTGAACCTTCTTTTTTAACATCAGTATGCAAATACTGAATCTTCTTTTGCCACATCAGTATGCGAATACTCAATCTTCTTTTAAAACATCAGTATGTGAATACTCAATCTTCTTCTGAATCATCTACTTCCCAGCATCAGTGTGTAAAAACTGAACCATTGTATTTAACATCAACATCTTTTGAATCATCTACTTGCCAAAATCAGTGATGAATTCTCATCTTGTAACATCATCATCTGAGCCATCATCATTTGCATCTTTAGTATGTAAACACTAAACTATCATCATCTGCATCTCCAGTATGTGAATACTGAAGGCATCATCATCGATATCATAAGTATCATCATCTCCATATTCAGTATGGGAATACTGAATCATCATTATCATCTATATCTTTAATATAGAAACAATGAATCACCATCATCTACATCTTCAGTATGGGAATACTGAAACATCATCATCTGTATCTTCAGTATAGAAATACTGAATCACCATCATCTGCATCTTCAGTATGTAAATACTAAAACATCATCTATATATTCAGTATGGGAATACTAAAACATCATCATCTGTATCTTCAGTATAGAAATACTGAAACATTATCATCTGCGTTAACAGTATATAAATAATGAAACAATAAAAAACTTCATTAGAATGTTAGTACTAAAAACCAATTCATCTGTAATGCTAGATCATCATCTACATTACCAGCATAGAGATGTTGGAACATCATCATCATCAACACAGGGTGTTGGGACCACAACCAAATCAACATCATCAGTACAGGGTGTTGACACCACAACATCAACACAAGGTGTTGGGACCATAGCCAGATAATAAACATCAACATGCTAAAGAAACATCATCATCAACATTAGTATAGAAATACTGAAATTTACTTAGCAATTATTTCAACAATAAACAATCATCAATGTAGTAACACTGAAAATTCAACAATCATCAATCATCAGTGTATCAACACTGTAACTAAATCAACAATCATTAGTAAAGTAATACTGAGGCACACATCTCAACAATCAGTAAAACAATACTAAAGAAATCATTCCATCAAGCATCCCAACAAGCATCAGTATAACAATATTGAAACAATTGACTCAACCATCATCAAAACATCTTAGCAACCATAATCAACAATTATTGACAATCAACAATATAACAATATTGAAACAATCATCAAACATCAACAACAATCGTCAAAAATCAATAGTATAGCAATAATGTGACAACCATCAAGCATCTCAGCAATCAGTTGTAACCATCTAAACAACAATCAACTATAACTATCTCAACAATCATCTTAGTAATCAATTGTAATTATCTCAGCAATCATCTCAGCAATCAACAGTGTGACTACACTGTACACATCTCATTAAGCATCTCATCAATCATTAGTATAATGAATACTAACATTATCTGAGGCATACATATCAATCAATAATCAATATGATAATACTGAAACATACATCTCAATCAGTGCAATAGTACTCAACAATCAGCAGTCATTAGTATAAAAATACTGAGCTAACATCTCAACAGTCATCAATATAACAATACTGAGATAACATCTCAACAGTCGTCAGTATAACAATATTGAACTAACATTTCAACAGTCATCAGTATAACAATACTGAACTATCATCTCAATTGTCATCAGTATAACAATACTGAACTATCATCTCAACAATCATTAGTATAACCATACTGAACTATTATCTCAAATGTCACCAGTATAACAATACTGAACTATCATCTCAACAGTCATTAGTATAACCATACTGAACTAACATCTCATCAGTATAACATTACTGAAGGAAAAAATCTCATCAATCAACAGTATAACAATACTGAGGATACATATTGCCCTTCATCTTCTTCGGAACAACATCATGGTGAGTTATCTAGTAGATCCATCCAGGAATTTTGTCTAACTTACTAACTCTTTCGAGCCAAACAAGCCTAGTTAGAAAGATGGATCTCCTTGGGGACCAAACAAGCCTTGTCTAGCTTACTAACCCTTTCGGTCCAAACAAGACTATCCAGACATACTAATCCCCCTAGGATTGACATTTCTTTAATCTAGCTTACTAACCCTTTCGGGCCAAACAAGCCTAGCCAAACGTACCCTCCCCTAGACTGACCTACTCACCACTGCATCCAACATCTACTATCACTCCCTCTTTTGAGAGAGGTCCTTTTAGACTACACCAAGCTTGTCTCGAAAGCATTCAAATTTTACACGAGCCAGAGGCTTAGTCAATACATCTGCTACTCATTCCTTAGCGGGAACATACTTGAGCTTTACAACTCCCTTCAACCACATTATCTTCTTGTACATCTACAATTGCATCATACATTTATAACTTGCATCATTCTTCTCTTGTACATACACAACTGTATCGTACATTTGTAACTTCATCATTTCTTCTCTTGTAGGTGATTGCATACAAATCTTCCTACAATTCAAATACAATTGTTATGATTAGAAACAATTCATAAAATATTCAAAATGACAACTTCCAATGCATAAAGATATATATAATCATGCAACTATTTCTGCTATTGCAACAATCATCTAAGCCACTTACCCATCACATGCATATCAGTAGTAAACTACAAATATTCTACTATACATTTCCTAAATCTAGAAACATATCATGTACACATCTGTGAACATATAAATATATAGGGAATGACTATTCAAATACTTATCTTTTTTTGTTTGGTAGAATCCATCTTGATTTCTGTCTTCTTGAATTACTAGAGTCTTCATCGTCTGATTCTGAGGACCCATTTATATCTTCCTCATGATTGGAATTACTGAGTAAGTATTCTTACAACATATGTCATATAGAACTATGTCTATGTGTCTTACCGGTTCATCCCCTCTTATCCAATGATGAAATGGATAAGAGTATAATATTCATATTCATCGATATAATTCTTCTAGATCATATTCCTCATTACTTGGGGAATATTTACTTGCTTTCTTCTTAGCTACAATATAGTCATCCTTGGTCGTATTTAGAGAAACACTTTGCTTCTTGCAATATGTTGGATTACATAGTACTACCAACTCAATCAAAGTCATCATAACTTTGTAGTACCCTTTAGGTACCACACCATTTGCTCTGCATATTTTACTTGGATAAGTAAAATCTATTCTGGATTTCATCATGCTTCTAATCTCAAGAATCATGCCAAGACGCTAGAACTTTGAGATCTACCATAGTCACTCCCTCTTAGGTGGAGAAGTATCCTCCCTCTGCATCTGTATTAGGACATTGGGGTGACAGGTAGTCTCCTCTGCTGTTAGTCTTCTTTGTATCTATGTCACTAGATATCGGGATCCTTCATCTTGAAATTTGTTGCAAGTTTTCTCTTGTCCTTTATAGGATTCTATCTTCAATCTTGTAGTAAAGTTTGGGATATCCATCACTCTAGTTGATCCTCAATTTTTTCATGTGACTGTATGCGCTATCCCATGGGTGCCTATTAAGTTTGTACAAATCCTTCTATACATAGGTGGTTCTCTGTAGAGAGTCTCAAACTATATAGTTTGCTTGATCTGTTCTTTTACTTTGATTACACCAATTGTATAGTGTAATATCCGTTACCGAAGAGGTGTATCTAGCACCTAGAGCAATGTCTTTCCAAAATCTAATCTCTCTTTTGATAGAACCCATGAACCTTGCTTCATAACTTTTGATACTTTGATCGACGGTATACTTAGTTTTGTAGATTTACTTGGAAGACTTTACAAAAATTCCCTTCATGTTTTGAACTCATATCCATACATCATTATGTATGATCGAATGGTACTTCTTAGATCATATAATCCTACCATTCTTTCTTCTTGGGACATTCTTTCGCAAGGTGTCCTTTCTCATCACAACCGATCTATTGAGTTGTGAGATGTCCCTCTATTCTTGGCGTGAATGTTCTTCCTTCTTCTTGTTGGCTTGGGTTGTTAGGGATTTATTGTCATCTCTTATTCAATCAATCATTCATTTATTCATATGTGATATTCCTACTAGGACAACTCTCTCAATTGGATTTGGAAGACCATTCAAAGTTGTAATTTATGCTTATGCCTCTTTGTCATTGTCTTCAATGGCTTCTAATTGCTCCTTGAGATGAGGTCTTCTTGTGAAGTAATCATTGAATGTTTTATTCACATTCTTTGAGTTGATTTTCTAAGGTCATCATCATTCATACTATTCATTGCATCGAACATATCCTTGGGAGTCTTCAACGATGATACCTGTGAGATCCAATGGAGGCAGAAATACTCATCTTTGTTTTGACTAGGTCCTTCTTGGATTTGAATTCATCTTCATCTAGATCTGTAGCTTCTTCTTTGAAATAGTTCTTCATGCGATGGTAAGCACTCTATAATGCCATTCTTAGAATTTCTCGACTCTTTCAATATTGTCCTAAATCTTGGTATTGTTTGTTGTTATGATAAAAATGAGAACCTCAAATGGAAATAGAGAGGATGAATCTTACCAGTGAGAATGCTTCAACTTGATGTTTTCTTGAAGGATCTTTTGAAAGAATGCTTTTGGTGGACCTAGGGTTTGATAGAGAAACCATAAATTTCCAACTTAGGTATCTTTCATATCTGATTGGATAGAAATATGCGCCTCCTCAAGGAAAGCTGAGCAATATACTTATTTTCCCAAAACTGTGGACATAACTGCAAAATATTTGATGCCCTAGTTTTCTCCGACAGTAGTGTTAGGTCAAAAATTGAAAGTTCACAGAATGAGAAAATTCTTACATAGATACATTCACCTTCCTAGGGCTAATTTAATGGTTCTCCTTCTTCAACTTATTGGTGGATGAAAGTGCCCAGAATAGGAATCCCTAGTTTTTTTTTTGGTTTTGTCTGCGGAAATGACTGATATTGTTTCTGCTATATCTCCATAATTAATGATCTTATGTGTCTGAAACTTTGTACTAAGGTATACTCTCATGTTCTCTTCTAGTACCACAGGATATAGCAGCATTGGTTTCACCAATTAGGACTTATACTAATTTTCCCAAGGTGACTTATTTTGGGACTGTTCATCATAGCTAACTTGTACGGACATCCACGTGTCACTCGTTCATCTTTGGGGTCTGAAATTTTTAACATGGAAAATAAAGTACGTTATCTTTCTAGAAAATCTTATGAAATATCATTTGGACCTTCCTAGCCCTATATATAGTGATTCTCCCTAGGTCACCTGTTTAATGTTGAAATATGGGAGAGGATGGAACCCTGAGTTGGAGGAATCATATCTCCTAAATTATAGTGCATATGAGTCTGAAACGTTTACAAAGCGTACATCACGATTTTATATTTGTCCTATAAAAGTTTCAGCTCCTGAGGATTCTCTAATATTGAGATATGGCGAAAGTACAAAAATTACTAGTTTTGGTCTTTTAGGGTTTTCAAGCTTGAAACCCTAATCTTTAATAGCTGTAGCTGTAGGACTGTTTTGGATGCACAAAGACTTCTTTAAGGGTAGATATGATACCATGTTATATTTTTAATGGTTATACAAGATATAAAACATTTAGCATCATAACATTATAACCATAAGCAAAGAATCATTGAAATAAAGACAAATGTAGCAACACAAGAGAACACAAATATTTTCCTTGGGGAAACCACAAGGGTGAAAACCCTGAAAAAATTCCTCAGTATAGAATTGGACCAAGACAGTGTAAAAATCAGACAACAACTTCTCCTTTTTGCCGACATACTACTACTTCTCTCTCTCGCTAAGAACAACTTGCGTGAGTGATTACAAATGAAGGGAGGTGCCTCCTGCTTATATTATTTTGTTGACTTGACATCTAAATTGGTGGGGATGAATTCACTAGATGTCAAGGACAACTCGTCCAACTAGACATTAAAAATAGCATTTATTATAATGACACTTGGGTACTAATGACCCAACTTACAATGGAGGGTTTACCTCATGAATTTTACATGACCAATTACATCAAGGACATCTCCAAATGGAGGAAGAACATATCCAAAGGAGAATACAACAAAATTACAATAGAATATATTCTAAAGTTACAATATTTTAGCACACCATCCCCCCTCCTAGTCTCTGCAGGACATTTTCCCAGTGTAGCTGAGCCAGCTGGAGATTCCAAAGTGTCCCCAATGGAGTTGCCAATTCTGTTACAGGGAGAAATTTCCTATGGCTTGGGGGTACCACAACATATAGTATGACACTAGAAATCAATATTTCCCAATATAAAAGAGCAATAAGCAAATATAACACTAAGGGTTATAGAATCGTACGTTATTCTGGATGGTTGAAGTAGATCCCCATTGAGCTTTTCCAATGCAATTGCAATTATAATTTTCTCTCAACAACAACAAAAAAAGAAAGCATGATATATATAACTGTTTTAGAGCTACTCTAGCATATATAATAAATCATGTATAATCAATTAAATACATCCATGGATTCAATATTCATATTCAAAATGCACATTAATTGGATAGGAAAAGATATTTCTATTAACAAATCCGAGATACAATAGTGAGAAACTTTGTCGGCACTTCTGCGAACCAAAGAAACCGAGTCCTCTACCTGGGTCTCCACCACTTCAATCTTACATCTCTCGATAGAATTCTCACAAAGCAAAGGAAAGCTTGGGAAGAACACTATGTGCTCCAAGGGACAAAGTGATGCAGACTCAAGTATAAGCAAAACTAAGGCAACAATGGACTATAGTTTCCTTACTCTTCAATTTGTCCTCCTTCAATGTATCCAAGGGGTTCCTTATATAGCACTCCAAAGAGGTAATGGAGGGTTGAATCCGGGCATTCTCAAGACATTTGGAAGGACACGAGTCAATTTATTCAGACTCATATGAGGAAAACTCCAAAAATATTTGTCATTTTTCACACATCTCGATGTACATGGGTTTGAGGTCAAAATATGCGTATACACACGAGTATTGCTTTAAAAGTCATGTATAGGTATAAACAGGTAATTTTTAGGGATGATATTCGAACATCAAAGTATAATATAATTCCATGGGGTCCAAAGACTCTGCAAAGGGATAGGGAAGGCCATAAATGTGTGATCAGAGTATAGTTAAGGATCTTACAAACATTCTTTGCATCAATATTCAAGCCCTTAACTTTTCCATAAACCTTTTAGTCATTTAACTTTTGAACTTACACAATGTGCCACAACGTTTAAAAGCTCCAAATTATAAAAATATGCGACAAAGTTCCAAAGCGAAAATTCTTAGGGATGTGATAAGGAAAAACCAATAAACAAATTGTTAGAAACTTGGGACAAACTGTAAACTTAACATTTTAAAATATACAACACTTCGCAAGTACGGAAAACCAATTTTTTTTAATACACAATAAGATGGAAAAAAAATGAATGTTTTCCTCTCCCGCGCAAGTATGCAGAAGACATGAATATGTTGCAAGAAAGGAAAAATGTTCACAATATCATCACATACTTTTTTTTTTCATAGAAAAAAATCGTAAATTTCTTTACATTCCTCAAATGTATCTGATAAATCCATTATCAACAACCTAATACAGAGTTCTGAATCAAAATATTTACAAAATATCATATGATCATATATCAAATCCTAATGATTTGCTAAATGCCAACAAGATAAAATAAAACACATATAGTGTCAAAAATAAGATGATATATCTTTATCACCCTCATATGTTCAAATAGGTTCCATAGTATCTCAAAAAAATGATATATATCAGTCTCAAACAACAAAAGATTATCAACTAACAACATTCAAAAAAGAGCTACAATATCGTCAAGAGTTCAACATCTTCAGTCCTATAAAACCAAAACTCAAGAATAGATCAGAAAATATGGTAAGATTCAAAAGATGAATCTTCTCTAAATTCTTTGATGATCCAATAACCCTCGCTGATCCTCACTCCATCCTTAGCTAAAGAATCAGCTAAACTATTCCTTTCACGTTATATATGATGAAACTGCACCAACTCAAAACTGTAAGAAAGTCTATGAAATTCCTTAAGAATTAAATATAATTCTAAATTGTGCATTCTGAATTTACCCTTGGCCCAATTAATAACTAACTATGAGTCACCAAAAATCTGGATTTTAGCATAATCCTTCATCCTGGACAAAGTGAGTAGAAGCTTTAAAGCACAAAGTTCAGCGATGTTGTTAGTACCAACCCCTAAACAAGATTTAAAGGTGAAGAAAAGTTTATCAGAAAAATAAAGTATACCTCCAGCTCCATAAGCAGATGAATCCTTTGCTGCTGATCCATAAAAAAACCCCAAGGGTAAGATTTATCAATTGTTTATGCAAAAACATGTCTTAATTTCAGAACAGGATTCCCTCAAGGGAAAGATCTCAGCATATCCAAACTGAAAGAGCAAACCAGTTAAGGATTCAAATATTGATCTTCAAAACAGCTTTGGTTACATACCTTCGATATAAACCACAAGACAATGATAGGCAGTGACCTAATATGCTTAACTTGCATATTAAGGCACCAGTTCTTTAGGCAATCTGTCACAAATACCCCATACTAGATATTCTTGAAATTTAACTTATCTTCAATATCTAGCCAAACACTCTTAGTAAAAGGGAAATCCACTCCAAGATGAAAATTTGATTCATCCTCCAATTTGCACAGGTAACATCTGCCAGGTCCTTCAAAGCCTCTTCTAACCAAGACATCCCAGGTGAGTGCCTTATCAGAAAAGAGAAACCAATAGAAAATTTTTGATTTTAAGGGGCACTTAAGTTTTCACAAAACTTTCCACCACCAGGATAGATCCATACCAAACCTGTCCTGAAGCAAATGCACATAGCCTTCTTTTGGTGTATATTTTCCATTTTTGGATAGATTCCAAACAAGTGTATCATCATTATTAGTAATTCTAACATGAATAGCTTTAAGGATGGCTACAAAACCATTCCAGCATAATACATCTTATGATTCAGTTAGACCAAGAGTGTTTGCAGATAACCAACCTTGTTCACACAGGAGAGTCATACTAGGACAACCAATGTCTTTTAGAAAGAAAATACCATCAGAATGTAATTTATCATGAAATAAAGTAGGTAAGTGATGTCATCATTTACATCCTACCCAAGGATCAATACCAATCCTCAGATCAACACCATTACCAACTTTCCATACAATATTATTACCAATAATATCAAAAGCCCATAAGACTGCTTTCCAACAAATTGAGATATTCTTTTTCTTCTTGACAAACACACGTATCCAATCCAAAATGGTTAGAGGATAAATATATTTCTGAACTACAATCTGAACCCAAATACCTGAGCGTGCAATAATATTCCAAACACTCTTGGCTGCAAGGGCTTTAGAAAAAACCGTCAGAATTTTTAGTCCCCAGTTACCCAGAAATTTATGACAAGCCAAGGTTTTCCAGGAAGTCGAAGGGAGACCAATAGAATCCTTATGTCCATACCACAAAAATATAAACATAACTTTCTAATTTTCTCAATGACCCACACAAGTATCTAGAAATGCATCCAGTAGATCGGGATAGCTTCAAGGACTACTTTAACCAGTGTGAGTTTACCTCCCTTGGATAACCATCAAAAGCTCTAGTTTAGAATTCATTTTTCCACTTGCAATAAGCCAGTCCCAATCCTTCAACACATATCTGCACGGTTTAAGAAAAAAACCAAGATACTTCATACCATTCTCAATAGATAACATAGGAAAATAGAAAATATTCTGTAAAGTAATGATCTCATACTCTTCCAAACCAGAGTGATAGAGAGCATATTTATTATCATTAATCTGCATACCAGAGGCCTTACAGTAAGTCAATAAGATCTCATACGGAGAGGATAAATATTGTTCTGAACCATTAGTGACCATAATAACGTCATCCACAAAAAGCACATGGGTTAAGGATATATCATTTCCAAAAGATATACCACGATAAATCCCCTCATCCTTGGCACAATAAATGGCTCTGCTCAAACCTTCAGCAATAATCAGGAAAAGTAAAGGTGCCAAGGGACAACCCTATCTTAACCCCCTTCCAGCTTTTAAAAAAGATGATGCTGCTCCATTAATAAGAACAACAAAAGAAACTGAATTTAAATTGCTCATAACCTAGGAAATGAATAATCCAGAAAAACCCAATTTGGACAAAAGAACCCTCAGATAAGTCCAACTAACTCTATCATAGGCTTTAGACAAGTCAATTTTAAGAACCACTGATTTTAAATTTTTACCATGAATGGTATGTAAACCCTCCTGTATGACCCCCATCGCATCATGTATCTGTCTGCCAGGTAAAAAATCAAACTGTTCACAGGAAATATAATGACCCAACACATTCCTGATATGAGTAGAGATAATTTTACCTATAATTTTATAGAAAAAATTACACAAAGCAATAGGCCTGAAGTCCTCAAAACATGAGGGAAGATCAACCTTGGGAATCAGAACAAGGAAAGTGGTATTAAAAACAGTTGGAAATTTGCCAAATTTTCTAGAATCTTCAGTCACACATAATAAATCCAAACCCAGAACATCAAAAAGAACCCAATAAACCTCTATAGGTAGTCCATCCGGACCAGGACTCTTGTCGTTCTTACTCAGAGTAAGAATGGATTTGATTTCCTGCAAAGTTACAAATTTTATGAGTTATTCATTCTCTTCCTCAGAAATGGATGTGGGAAAGTACCCTGCACTCTTAACAATCTCAGGAGAATGGAGATTACTCTCCTCCTGGAATAAAGTCTCAAAATGTTTGACCCCAGCCTCAACAATATCCTCAAAACCTTCCACCAAATTACCATCATCATCAGCTAGTTTCCAAATAGAATTAATAAATTTCCTATTATCAGCATACTTATGGAAAAAGGGGTATTTTCATCCCCACAAATAAGCCACAGAGCTCTACTTTTCAATCGAGCCTCCTTTTCACGATCGAGTAATATTTTCCTCTTACAAAATTCCAAGTCAACCAGAGAGGATTTTTCTACCTCCGAAGCAAACCCAAGACCGAACTTATGAAGATCGGCCAATAATAATTCAATGTCCACCAAGTCCTTATTCTCCTGTAATTTCTTCATGACCGACCAAGAGATAGAAACCTCTTTAATTTTCTTAAGATTTAAGGCGAAGTGAGCAAAAGGAGATATCTCAAGGTTATCAGAAAAACCTATCCAAGTAGATTTTAAAAGGGAGACAAAATCTACGTCCTCCAACCAGGAAGCATTAAATTTAAAAGGACTGCGAGGTCTTGAATATTTAGTTAGGACTTGCATAAAGATAGGATTATGGTCCGAATCCTCGCCACTACAAATCCATTGTCTAAGATGCAGATCATAGTCCAAAAAATCAGAAGGAAGGAGGAACCTATCCAATCTCTTGCATATATTCTCACCCCCAAATCTCCGATTATTCCAGGTAGGAAGGAGTATTGTTGGGGCTATATCCACAATTGAAACAGCTTCCATCTTCCTGATAAATAAATCAGATAGATTATCATCTCTAGCCTTATCACCCCAAATCTTAGATAAACCAACAGAAAAGTTCACATCACCCCCAAGGATCAAATTAGAGCTCAACAAACCCTCCATTTTGAACAAGTTAATCCAAACAAATTCTCTATCAGCATAAGGTCCATACCAATTAAGATAGACAATAGTTAATTTAAGCTCAATATAATGCAACGTGGTGCAAATACTAGAACCAAAATCCCAGGCATTAATCAAATGAAAAAGACGCACCCGCCAGCCAAGTAGTAAACCCCCAGATTTGCCTTTAGCATCCACAGATAAAAAATTCCAACCAAGATTCATAGATTCCATATCTAAAACTAACAACTCACCCCCACACATAGTTTCTTGTAAATATAAAACATCAACTGAATGTTTTGCAATCAACCTACGGACCGCTAGTCTTTTGGGCAAACTAGTCAACCCTCTGCAATTAAGGGTCATAGTGATCATAAGGAAACACCCAAAGGGCAATGCGCAGCTCTAAGTTCCCCAGAAATAGACTTATCATTTGTAGACTTCACCTTAGGAACCCCTCCAGGATCAGTACAGGGAATAAAATTCCTAGATGAAACACCATCAAAATCACTTGCAGACGATTTAGCCTTAAAAAAAGACCTTAAGAAATAACCTTCAAATGTTTTAAAAATTTTGACAGGGGAAACAAACCCTAAATTCCCCAGAGGAAGATCAAAAAATCTTGATTCACCCAGATGTTGTTGCCCAGGAGTAAGAAGGTTATCAAGAATTAAACTAGGTTTATCAAAACCAGAGAGATAGAGAGGTTTCAATGAATCCAAAACTTGAACATCATCCAAAGCCAAATCACCACTCGAAAAATCTCCCACCATAACCTCTTCCGGGACAGAGACAGGTTCCTTATCAATAGTAGGGTTTTTAGCCTGCCAAAAAGATTTAGGGTTTGGAGCATCAGTAGGTTTTCCACCTTTACTGAAAGGTAAAGAACATTCATGAATTAAATGACTGTAGACATGGCACTAGTTGCAACGAAAAGGAATGCCCGGGTAGTCTAAAGGCTGACAAAACTCAAAACCCCCCTTCTTTATCAGAATATCCTCTGCTAATCCATTCCTAAGATCTAATAAAACCAACAATTTATGCAAACAACAGACACCCATTTTGTTAGAATAATCAACCCATAGTATTTACCCACTTAGACATTATTTCATTTATTTTGTCTTATTTGCCTAGTCCATGAGTCCCACCATGTGCAAGTAGCTAATTGCCTATCCATAGAGGTAAAAATTGCCATTATTGACTCATGGAGCGCTTTGGAAAGTCCTGGGAATCAAATATGCTTTATTCCTGGCCTCCTAGGTGCCCTTCTGTTTTTTCTGCTTTATTGACTGCTTTTCCAGCTTTTAAAGCACATAAGGAAAGCTAGACTAGGTGAGGTGAACCTGTTTTATTCCCCTTTCATCCTCCACTCTTTCCTCCATTCAAAAGCATGTATGAGCTACCATTTGACCACTCTTTAGCTTTCCCATGCGCCCTTGCTAATTCGTGGGGTCCTTGATAGATTTGGGATCAGCTTTTTACA
>LPNX011159282.1:67155-80980 GCA_001517045.1 Pseudotsuga menziesii | reverse complement strand
TGTGCTTGCCCCCAAGGTCACACCTCTCCCACTTTCTCAAGTGAGGAGACAGCTTTCGGAAGATTTATGCTGCTGGTGTGCAATCGGCGGACAACACATACTACATAGTCAATTGTCATACATCATCAACTACATACTATGTAGTCCATTGTCCTCATGGCTACCCCTCACTGACAGTCACACTATTTGCAAATTGCTACTGCTGCAGCGTTGCTTCACAATGAGAATAGGCATAGGGAAATAGAGTGTGAGGGGGGGTTCATTAAGTATATTTAGGCCCTAGGGTTAGGTTAGGTTAGGAAAAAACAAGGCAAACAATGAAATTTCTGTGTTTTTTCAAGTCTGCAGATCCCCCATGTCTGAGAGTAAAAAAATCTAAGTAAAAAATTTGAGTAAAAAATCGGCCGATCAAACTGTTTTTTACATAAATCGACCGATGGGACCAGTTTTTTACATAAATCAGCCGGTGTGGTACCAAACCGGTCGACCGAACCGATTTCCAGACCGATTCGGTTCGGTTTGCCTTCAACTTGGTTAATCGGCCGATTCCGAAACCGATTTCACCGATTTTTAAAACTATGGTATGGCATATCAAAATCCATGCGAATACCCTATTTTCATAAATGAAGTACCCGGTACGTGAGGTTGGATTTGGGTACGGATGGGTACGGTTGGGTACATACCATTGAAGTACCCAAGTACCTGGTACTGTTTCGTGTGTTAAAGTTTGAGTTAGGTTAGAGTTAATATATAGAAAAATTAAAATTTATACTTTAATGCATAAACAGATCTAAAAAACAAAGCTAGATCTAGAAGAATATTGCTGTAATAAACTCAAACATAATTTTCATCTCTTTCAACTTTAACACTCTGTTGGTCACTGCGTTAAAGTTGGTCCTTGAGATGGATTATCATTTCCAATATACAGAACGTAAACAGTAGAAAAATTACAATGAAACTAATACACAGTAATTAAAGAACAAATGCTAAATAGATTTGGTTTGAATCTGCCTTATACTCAAACATATTGTGTCAGCTCTTGTCACTGTAAGAACAAGGTGTCATAAGTCATACTTTGAGAGAGAGAAGGTTAAAGTGCTATGGGTTTAGGTTAGATACATACAATAACAAATCCTAGTCACCAAGTGGGAAGATCTCATTAGGATAACAACATTGACACTCAACCACAATCACAAATAGGCACCCTAAAAGTCACAACTCCCTCTAACAGACTTACCACTACTACTGACCTAATTAAAGAACAAATGCTAAATAAATCTGGTTTGAATCTTCCTTATACTCAGACATATTTGTTGATGTATTTGTAACTTCGGAAGATATTCTGATGTATATTATCATTGTATGTTGTTGTACCTCCATTGGGGATGTGTGTTACCCCTTTACGGGATGTCTAAATTGTGTCTAGACCTTGAGGTACAACCTCCGTTGTAAGTCGGGGCAATAGTCCCCAGTGTAACATCATGTAATATGTAATTGTGGTCTCTCTAGGAGAAGTGGGCCCCATTTGAGATGACATGTAGGCTCGAGTCTTATATTTGGTTAGTGACTTGAAAGGGTATAAATATGGAGGTGCTCTCCCTCATTTATACACACCACACACACTTTCTAAGGCGTTTGAGAGAGAGAAACAGTCATAGGAGGAGAGAAAGATAGCTGCTGAACATTTCTTATTACTGCTTTTGATCATCTTATTATTTTGAAGAAGTTTGCGGGGTTTTCTCCTTTATGGTTTCCCTGATGAAAATCTTTGTGTCTTGGATATCTTTTATATTTTATGCATTTTGTTGTACTTGTTATTCTTTCAGATAAAGATCCTAGATAATCTACTCAGATCTTAAGAAAATCTAACATGGTATCAGAGCCTCTCTGAAAGAAGGCACTGTGCAGCTGCGGGAACTAGGGCTTCCTAGTTGAAGATGTTCTCTCCACAAATAATCAAGCAAGGAGGGCTAGGCTAACTTGCCTCACTAGGGCACATCTATTGGTGGTATCGGTTTCTGAATCAGAGAAGTTTCACTATACAGCCGAAATACAACTGCAATGGCAGCTAATGGAAATTAGGGTTTCATGCCTGAAAACCCTAGAAGACTGAATTTAGTAATCCTAGCACTTTCGCTATAACGCGAGATTGGAGAAGGATCAGAAGCCGAAACCTTTACAGGCCAAAGAGAAATTCGTGCTGTACACTGTGTAAACTTTTCAACCTCAGATTCTCTATACTTCAGGAGATATGCCTCCTCCAAATCAGGGTTCCAGCCTCCTCCAGAATACAGTCATAAACAGGTGACCTAGGGAGTTTGCTATATCTCGGGCTAAGAAGGTCCAAACGAAATTTAGCAAGATATTGCAGGTAGGGCACGGACTGTAGTTTCTGAGGTACGCTTTTCAAATCCAAAATGTGAAATAGGGACACGTGGCAGTCTGTACAAGTTCGCTATGCCGAACAGTCCCCAAAATAGTCACATTGGGAAAATCCGAATAAGTCCCACTTGGAGAATCCATTTCTGCTCTAACCTGTGGGGTTGGAAAGAAGACTTATCAGGATATCACAGTGAGAAATTTAAGACTGTAGGGATCTGAAACTTCGGAGATACAACAGAAGCAATTGCAGTCATTTCTGCAGAAGAAATTGGAAAACTAGGGCTTCTTGTTCCGGGTGCTTCCCTCCACTGTTTTCAGAAAAGTAGTACACTGGACAGATCACCTTGAAGAGGCCCATATTTATATCCAATCAAAAGTTTGAAATTCCAAGTTTTGAAAATTAGGGTTTCTCTAACAAACCCTAAATCAGCCAGCTCCAGAACCAGAACGGACACCTCAAATCGGTAAGATCTAAATTATTGGTATTTACATTTGAGGTTCTCATTTCAAAATGACTAATCACACCAGCTTGATGACAAGCTTGGTGAAGCTGACAACTTCCGAGTATGAAAATATAGGACCTCCATGATCCTTGAAGAAATTGACTTGGATCAGTATTTCAGTAAAGAAGTTCTAAGAGTCAAAGGGAGATGAGGCTAAGACTAGAGCCAACAGAATCATTGCAGATTCTATTAAAGATCATCTCATCCCTCATGTGTCATCCTTAAAGACACCAAAAGGAAGTGTTCGATGCTATGATGAAGCAATCGAAGAAGAATAAGAGATTGTTATAACCACTTTGAATGGCCTCCCAAGATCATGGGATTCATTCATTCGAGGAATGTGTGCCAGAAGGAAGTTGATTATCTTCAGCAGACTCTGGGAAGAGTGCACATAAGAAAAAACTCAACTCATAATAAGAGAAGAGAAGATGGGAGCAACTGAGGGGGTGAATCAGTGTGAAGCCAATTTTAAACCTTTCTTAGCTTATCACGGTTAGCTACCAATTCATCAATCCATTACTCTACCGTAATCATTTCATAAACATCATTCACATAGCATAAGCATTTCATTCATAAAGAACCATAACACAAAAGAACACAACACCATATAATTTTGTAATATTTTTGTATTAGTTTTGGTTCGGCTACAACCGTTAGGCAAAATCAGCACCCACTGATACATAGAGCACCTACTCTGTATCCAGGACCCAACCTGGTTTTCTTAGACCTTGCTAAGAAGGGTTTGAGGTAACATAACCTCAAAAGCAAGACAAGCTTGCATTTACAATGTGTTACCATCAAGAAATCTTTGACACATCAAAGCTGCTCATCTTCTCTGCTCATCACATCAACTCTGCTGTACCACTGCTCACTGCTACTCATTAATCTCTGCTCATCTTTTCTGCTCATCAATGCTGCTCATCATCTTGGCTCATCATCCCTGCTGCTGGTCATAGTCTTAATCTCTGCTCAAACATCTGTGCACATCAACCATCAATCACAGCTCCTCAATACACTGCTGAGTCATCAAGTCAGTAGCATACCCATCAATGTTTATTTGCAGCTGTCAATATTGATTCATCAAGCCTGTGTATAACACCTTATACAAAGCATTCAGAAATGATATCAGCAATTCAACACATCATTGTCCAAGCACATACTGTCCTAGAAGGAATATCAACAATTCACAATCTTCACAATGTCTGTGTCCCGAAGCATTCTGTCCTGGCAATTCTTCATTTATGTCATCAACATCATTGTTGTTTTCATCACAATGCAGGTCACTGTATGTCTTGAAACTAGGGCATCATCATAGGATCATTAAGTGTCACTAAGTTTGCATCATTAAGTCTATATATATCACTTACCACTGTTCACGCATCAATTGTACATGCCACTTTCTGCCAATACATAGGACTTAAAGTTCAGGCCAAATCACCTAAGGTCTGCTTACATCTGTCACTTTGCTGCTTCAGTCACATTCAACTGTCCAAATCACTGTTCAAACATTTTCTCACTGTATGTCATCATACCACTGTGTTCTGCATAATCATCATATCACTGTGTACTGAGCATATCGCTAAACCAATCATTGTACACTCATCATATCACTATGCAATCGTCATATCACTGATCATTTCTGTTTTACAACTGGTTATGTATATCATTACTGAGCAGACTGTGTAATCATCATTTCATTGTGTACTGCTGGTTTAGAATACTACCATTGTGTAAACAAGCAAAACATTACTAAGCATTATTGCATACTACTGGTTAAGTACATTATCACTGACACTTCAACAATAAATCACTGTCATCACATTAAAAGATGACTGCGGTTGTCTTCACAACAGAGATCAGAAGTTTTGATGTCAAGGTGATTTGGATGGTTGTCCTTGCATTAGCTTCCATCCATAGTAACTCAGATCTGTGATTGCAAAACACCTTCAGAACTGTGACTGCAAAAGAATTTGGTATTGTGGTAGGTTGAGAAAAGGAGGACATAATTGAAAACTAACTATTGTGTATGCTCCACAAGAATCCTTTGACTGCTGATACCCTAATCAGTGAATTGACTGCTGCCCCTAGACAATCCAAAATCAGACATTCCAAAAATTAGAGATAGAGATAAAAATCAGAGATTACTTCCTCAACTTCACTTGCTGCTGTACTGTGGAAGAACCCATAAAAAGTCTTGTATCCGGCTGCCTGAAAATCCTTGCCAAATTGTTCAACTGCTTAATGTGATAAGCTGCTCATATGGTCATTTAGTTCAACAGCTAATAGGGTCTTTGCATCAGACTTTCATGGCTGCCTCAGTCATTAAAATTAGAGTTAAGACTCCTCTCCAACAAAACTCAGACTGTGGCTATTTATGGGGTTATTGTTTGCTGCTCATCCTTCAAAATTAAGACTGTAAAACATAGATGCCATTGTAACATACCTCACTACAAGACTAAGAAATTCGGGAATGTTCTGCTTTCCAAACCAAAACTTTGTGTTGGTATACTCCTCTGACATCAGATCTCCTCAATCATTGCTGCAAAAATCCAAGCTTCCCACCTTTCAAATAAATTTGGGTCTGCAAAATAATCTCAGACATAGTTCATTTGCTGCCTCAGTCCACCGTGACCTCAGTCAAGCTTGCGAGCTGACTTTTCTTATGCCTTCGTTAGATAGACCCCATGTAAATCCAAAATGGACTGAGCATATGCTGATAAAACACAAGTCAAACTGGGACTATTCTAGCATGAGATCTTGGAAAGATTTGGACTGTTCACAAATGCCAAATCGGGACTGTCATTTAAAAGGTCAAACTCGGGTCTGTTTATGAGCTGAAAAAAAGGCCCTAGACAAGTCTCAATAATGGACTGTCATCTCTTCAAAAATATTCACAGACTTGTAGTAATACAACCAAAACAAACAAACCCCAACACTTCCACTTCTGTGACTTACCACTTCTATTGTTACCTTAGTCAATGCATGTCAAACTCGGTCTGCTTGTGAATACTTGTAAGCTTGGACAGTTTATGTGCATGCTGGGCATACTTCAGTGGTATGTCTATGGAAGAAACCACCCTCAGTCAACCTCGGACAAGCTTGGAGATTATTTGTTGCAGCATCATCCAACCTTGAATGTATACTCCTCGAATTTGCTTGATCTATGAAACAAGGTTCAAGTACTTCAATACTTGATCAGACTTCAATTACTTAGAGCTCAATTTTACTTCTGCTATACTTGATCACCTTCGTATTATGGTCAACCTACATAACTTTGAATGTATATCACTGTTCAGACCTTAGTCAACTCTTAACAATGAAGATCTTCTCATCAACTGGATCCTGCTGATCAGATATGTGAACAGTTCACAACTTCAGACTGTCTGACTGCTACAAAATGACATTGCTCCTCGTTTCTTCAGACTTCTCCTTGCCTGTCTAGCCTGCTCCTTGCCTGTCTATCCTGTTTCTTCGAATTTCTGAATTGGCAAATGGCTGAGAGATATCTTCCTGTTGCAACCTCAAGAGACTCTTCGAGACAGCCTCGAAATTGCCTTAGTAATGACCCACGAAATTACAGAGATAAAAAAAACTTAAAAAATTTCCTGTCTACTGTAGCTGCTACAGTACCCGAAATTCTCCTCAGTGAGGCTGCGGCTGCCTCAGTAAAAATCACAGAGCTCCTCCAAAAATTTCCATCTCAAAAATGAGGATTTGATGGGGTATAAATACTAAATTTTCACCCATATTTTGCTGAGCCGGCATATAATATATTTTAATTTTTAATGGGGCCGACATACAAAAAATATTTTATTTTTTAATAAAACTTTGACTGAGCCGACTTAAAAAAAATATTTTATTTCTGGGCCGACATAAAAAATATTTTTGATTTCTGGGCCGACATTCTAAAAAAAATATTCTTCAGTTAATGTCCATTTGTCCACAACTTGAGCAGCGATTTTACAATTTCAGGCAGCAAATATCTTCCATGAATGAAGGAGACTGGAACACACAGCTTGATCCTGATAGGGCTTTTACATCACCCCTAAAAGAGTGGCCACTGCAAGTCCTAGTTGGAATCAATGACAATTTCATCAACAAATGATCCTTGAAGAAATTGACTTGGATCAGTATTTCAGTAAAGAAGTTCTAAGAGTCAGAGGGAGATGAGGCTAAGACTAGAGCCAACAGAATCATTGCAGATTCTATTAAAGATCATCTCATCCCTCATGTGTCATCCTTAAAGACACCAAAAGGAAGTGTTCGATGCTATGATGAAGCAATCGAAGAAGAATAAGAGATTGTTATAACCACTTTGAATGGCCTCCCAAGATCATGGGATTCATTCATTCGAGGAATGTGTGCCAGAAGGAAGTTGATTATCTTCAGCAGACTCTGGGAAGAGTGCACATAAGAAAAAACTTAACTCATAATAAGAGAAGAGAAGATGGGAGCAACTGAAGATCAAGCTCTCACGATTCAAAGAAGATCCCTCAAGCGATGAAGAATATGAAGGATTCAATTCTCGAAGAACCTCTTATCCATCTTAGCATTTGGATAAGAAATGATGCTGTTATGAATGAAGAAGATGATGAAGTTGAAGGATCAAGAAGGAGTCCACCCATGAAACAAATAAAGATAAGAATTCAATTGTCATTTCATGATATTGTTTGGTTATGCATTTGTTTATATTCAGTTGATGTTTGAGTATTTTGCATTTATACTACTGAATTGCACATAATGGGTAAGAAGTCAATGATGGTGTACAACATTCTATTACTACTTATCTAGATTGAAACATCTTTGCTGTCATATTAGGAGTAGTACACACTCTTAATAACACTGGGGTAGAATGCATCTATAAGTTACTGTATGTGTACATGATATGGATGAATGTTGTAGCATTGGCTAAAACACTCGCATGGCTATGTGACATATATTTGTTGCTATTAATATGTTTTGGAAATTATGATATGTTTCTAATCATGCAACTGAACTTGACATGTAGATCATTCCAAAGACCAAGTAACGACAGTTCAGAAGAGGAACCTGAAGCTTCCCGGGTCAAAGACACTATGGCGAAATAAAGAGGCCTCAGACACACTCTAGTTATGTGACACTGTTGAGCGACATCATTGATGCAGAGCCTTCTAGCTATGAAGAAGTAAACAAGAAGAAAGGGAAGGAGACTATGATCAAAGAGTACTAGTTCAAGAAGAATGATGTCTAGGATGCGGTGTTGAGACCTGAAGGGAAGTCTATAGTGTCTTCCATTTGGATCTACAAGATCCAACATGCAGTAGATGGCAACATCGTGGGATACAAGGCAAGATTCGTAGCATGAGGCTTCTCACAGAAATAAGGCATAGACTACGAAGAGACATTTGCACCAGTGATGAGTCAAGTATACGTAGCAGTGTTACAAAAACCGGACCGGAATCGGTAAAACCGGTCAGTCCGACCGGTTTTGGGGCCTCACCTGGTCAAACCGATGTCTCAAACCGGTTTTGACCGGTTCCATACGGAACCGTCTGGTTTTGACCGGTTCCTTACATAACTGTACAACAACACTAAACAGGGTATTTTTTAAATTAAAAAAAAAATTTAAAAGTTGGTTGAGTTGGGAAGGTTTTAGTGAAATATGCTGAGTATGGCACACACCAAGAGCACTTTTTGCAAATTTGTGTATAATGGTTTGGATTCACATGGTTGCACATGAATATATATATATATATATATATAATTTTCCAAAATTTAAAAAGTTTTTGTAGTTTGGTGGACCGGTTTTGTGATCCGGTTTTTTTCCTTGTTTTGGTCCGGTTCCGATCCGGGTCCAGTTTTCAAGATCGACCGGTTCGACCATCGGTTCATTTTTTGTAACCTTGATACGTAGACCAACCACTGGGAGTTGAGACACATGACAGGCAGACTCATGTGTGCAAATTAAAGGTCTTGTATGAGCTCAAAAGGCACCCATGGGATAGAACATACAATTACATAAGGAGCTTGAAGATCACCTAGAGTGATAAAGATCTTAATCTTTGCTACAAGATTGAAGATGAAATCCTAGAGGATGACAAGCTCACAGATGTGTGCAATAAGAACTTTTCAACAAAGTTCAAGATAGAGGATCTTGGTATCCAGTGACCCTAGATGGATACATAGAATATTAGTAGCACAGGAAGCTACTTCTCACTCCATTACATAATGTTTCAATACATAGAGTGCGAAAGGCAGAGGGAGAATGATGCTCCGCTTTAGAGGGAGTGACTGCAGAAGATCCTGAGGTTCGACATGGTACGACGGGATGGAAAACTTACTGATGGATCTAGGCTTTACTGAGAGTAAAGCGGATTCCAACCTTTACTTCAAGGTTGAAGGCAGAAGACTAGTGATGCTCTTGTTAGATGTCGATGACTTGTTCCTGACAGGAAAAGAGGAACTCATTAAAGATGCAAGAAGGAGACTTGCTGCCGAGTTCGAGATGAAGGACTTGGGTATGATGCAATACTTTCTAGGCATGGAGGTGTGGTAGAGTGCGGATGGAATCTCCCTTGGACAAGGGAAGTATGCAATGGAGATCCTGAAGGGGTTCGGGATGATGGACTGCAAGGCCATGGCCACACCTATGGCATCGATCCTAAAGCTATTGAGTGATGCTTCAGTAGAGACGATTGATGCCACGATGGATCGTCAGATGATTTGTTCATTGATGTGCCTGACGAATACAAGACCAAACACATGCTTTGCTGTGAACGATCTGAGCCAGTTCCTGACGGATTCGAGACATGCTCACCTGGTTGCAAAGCATGCAGTGAGGTACCTGAAGGGTACACTTGAGTATGGGCTCAAAGAGGAGCAGTGAAGCTCCAGTATGTGATCCAGATCGAGATCTCTCGAAAGAGGGAGTGATGAGTTCTAGCATAGCCGCTGAGACAGGTTGTCTGAGCATAAAATCTTGGCGAAGCTCATAGGTTGCTCAGACATAATCAGTCATGTAGGTTGTCCTCAGATGTAATCAGTCTTGGCGAAGCTCGCAGGTTATCCTTGGACGTAATTAGTCCTGATGTGATTCTATGCTAGAAATGGCCAGAGTGAAGTTTGAGTACTTCAGGGAGAAGCTTGGTGTACTTCAGATCGAGGTTCCTTCCAAGGGGAAGTGATGAGTCCGGAAGATGTAGATACACATGAGCCTTTTCGACATGGTGGCAGGCTGGGCCTCCCATGGTCGTTGATGTAAGTGCTGAGCCTTTCCGACATGGTGGCAGGCCAGGCCTCCCATGGTCGTTGATGTAAGTGCTGAGACTCGAGAGCCTTTCCGACATGGTGGCAGGATAGGCCTCCCATGGTCGTTGATGTAAGTGTTGAGCCTTTCTGACATGGTGGCAGGCTTGGCCTCCCATGGTCGTTGATGTAGTGCTGAGAGCCTTTCCGACATGGTGGCATGCTAGGCCTCCCATGGTCGTTGATGTAAGTGGTGTGTTATGTGTATCTGGGCTGTGCTCCGTGTGATGATGATATGATCTGAAGACGATGAGGTAATAGTAGGGTACACAGTAGTTGCAAGGCATGTAATCAGTCCTGGGATGCTCCTTCAGGTTTTGCAGTGGCATATAATCAGTCCTGGGAGATCCTGCAGGTTTTGCAAGAGGCATATAATAAGTCCTGAGATGTACCTACTTGATGGCTTGCTCGTAGAGATGAAGAAGACTTGGTAGAGGGCTAAGCCTACATCCAGCATGAAAAATGACTGGCATTGTAGATGAAGACTTGGCAGAGGACTAGGCCTACATCCATCATGAAAAAGGGCTGGCACTGTAGATGAAGACCTGGCAGAGGACTAGGCCTACATCCAGCATGAAAAAGGGCTGGCACTGTAGATGAAGACCTGGCAGAGGACTAGGCCTACATCCAGCAGGAAAAAGGGCTGGCACTGTAGATGAAGACCTGGCAGAGGACTAGGCCTACATCCAGCATGAAAAAGGGCTGGCACTGTAGATGAAGACCTAGAAGAGGACTAGGCCTACATCCTGCATGAAAAAGGGCTGGCACTGTAGAAACTTCTAATGAAGACCTGACAGAGGACCAGGCCTACATCCAACATGAAAAACGATTGGCACTGTAGAAACTTCCGATGACAGATAGTATGGGACGATGATCAAATTATAAGAAGATGATGGCAACAACTCTATGACTCCGTGATGATGATGATGCGATGAAGACTGTTGGAATATATTAAACCCACTCATAACTTAGGATAAAATAATTAATCATCATTTGATTAATTATTCACCCACTAGCTTAATTAGTTGGCATCCACTTGCACCTTAAAGTCAATACATGCCATCTATATCCTAGGAATGATTTATTTCAAATTCTGGGTTGATCTTGACCACCTTTTGACCATCCAAAATTAGTATACAAGACTTTACAACAAATTCTGCTTTTTCTGCTTTTCCTGCTTTTCTATGGATAAGATAAAAGCTAGTCAACTAGAAAACTGGGAGCTTTTGTTTCCAACCCATCCTCCATTAGTTTTTCTCCATTTTCTAGGATTAGCATGTTTTTTCCATCTCCTTGACAACTCACTCATGCTTTTGCCAACTCGTGAGGTCCTTGATAGATTTGGGAAGTGCTTTAGCTACCTATGGGGGTTTGCTATATTTTGGTAAGTCCGCCTTTTTGAGCTTTATGAATTCTTTCCATACAATTCGATTTTTCTATGAGGGATGTACTATTTATGTACACTATTATTCATCATTATTCAATGGAAGGATACACGCCAATATTCATCTCTTCATTCATGTGATTCAGTCTTTTTTCTTCTCTCTATTTTTCCTGTGTATGCTTGTGAGAATTCTTAATAGGAAGATCTATTTTTTGTGCTTCCTTTTAGCATCATTGCTCATAGCATTGATCTATTATTTCTACATGATATTAGAGCTAAAAGGTTGATCAAGTTCTACAGAGTTGAGGAGTGCTTCCAGTCTCCTATCCCTCTCTGAAGAAGAGCTTGTCTAGCTTACAAGATTTTCTCCTAGTTTGTTTTGCAGGTTGCAGAGAGTATCTCTTAGAGCATATCAACAACTTCAATATGGATTCAAAAGTTCCTCTACTATCTCCTTTCAACTATGTTGATTGGAAGCCAAAGATGAGGGCATACTTGAAGAGGCAATGTCTCTTTGATGTCTCCATTGGTGCATTGAGTGAACCTGAGTCTTATGAAGAGAAGATTGATTGGCTAAATAATTGTGATAGAGCTTATGGAATTATGTGTTTGGGAATGTCTCCAAATATATATCATCTCATAGATTCTGCTGAGTATCCATTTGAGCTTTGGAAAATTTTGGACAAAGCTTTTGGTTTGCAGGAAATTGAAGATAAAGCATGGAGCGAACCTAGCATCTCCTCTTGTTCTCTCTCTCGAAATTTCTTGGCCTCTACATTCTCTAATGAAGTTGATCATGATGAAGAAGTTTCTCATACAGTTCATGTTGCTGCTGCCCTCTTTGATTCAAATGCTCCCTCCTTCAATGAAGAAGCAAATATTGAAGAGCCATCTTTTTTTGTGTCTCTTGAAGGTGATTTTTCTTCTTGTGATACTATTGATGAAAAAGAAGTAACATATGGAGCTTCTGCTGATATTTATTATGATCCTATAACCCATTCATTGTTCTCTAAATCTCCTATCTTAGATTCTGAGATCTATGTGCCAGATTCTTCACACATTGTGCATACTTCTCTTATTGATGGTGCGCAACCTAGTGAATTCCAGGATGTTTGCTTAGCCACATCAAGCCTTCTTTGTGTCATACCACTTACCTTACTTGATCTCATGTGCTTCAGCATATCCTCCTTTGTTCTTGGCATCGATACTCAGAGCCTTCTTGAATATTTTGAACATCTTATTATTTCCTCTTTTCATACAGAGGATTCATTACTAGTGTATTTCCATGAGTCTATTGATATGCTTATATGCGATCATTTGGATTCTGATTTAGAAGCATATTTGCAGGTTGATACACATATCATAACACCATCCATACCATCTACCATAGCTCTGAATAATCCTAAGACTATACAAATCCCTAGTTCACTAGTTGATTCCTCATTGGTCTCTTATGCAGTGATATTTATCTTACATGATTTGAAGTCTTTCCTAACTTTCAGTGGTTGGTTATCCATGACCTTAGTCATATATGGACTGATATTAAACATGTTTGGATTTGTTCTAAACACTTATGGTTCAGATCTTATGCCCATCCATCATTCAGATTTTTACACCTATCAGTTTTTCCCAGTGGCTCATAATTTTCCTAGTCTAGCCCTATATCCTCATGGAGCCATTGAAGCCTTTGTCCTTGCTATTCCATATGCTAATATTTCTGATATATCAGAGTTTTATCAGCCTCATATCAGATCGATACAGGTGCTACATCAGATTGGAAGATTGACATGTGATTCACATCACAATTTTGCAGCTATTCAGGGAATTGGGTGTGAAATAAATTGCCTTATTTTTTGTACTCTTTGGAAATGAGTATGCACATATCTCTTTTCCATTTCAGATTATGTTTGCAGATCAGAGTTTGACAACAGAAACAAGCATTCAGATAATGCTCCTACTTCATCAATTGATGAGATACAAGGAGTCTCTCCTCTTCCTTCTTGCAGGTTATACACTCCAGCGCATGATCATGGAGTTCATGATTTCTTCAGCAAGTTCTTCATCCAGAAGAAGTTCAGTCAGCTCATTAAAGTGAAGATGAAGATATGTTGAAGACATATTTCAAATTTTGTGCCTTGTCCTATCTTGAGGGAGGATTTTCCCCATGTCGTTTTGCCTCTTTCCTCACTTTTTTGGACATAATAATTGTTAAAGGGTGACCATAGCCTTGTTGCTGGGCCCTATATGCATCTATATTTTTTGTCATACTATC
>LPNX011159282.1:38546-66943 GCA_001517045.1 Pseudotsuga menziesii | reverse complement strand
ACCTTAAAGTCAATACATGCCATCTATATCCTATGAATGATTTATTTCCAATTCTGGGTTGATCTTGACCACCTTTTGACCATCCAAAATTAGTATACAGGACTTTACAACAGATTCTGCTTTATTATGCTTTTTCTGCTTTTCCTGCTTTTCTATGGATAAGATAAAAGCTAGTCAACTAGGAAAATGGGAGCTTTTGTTTCCAACCCATCCTCCATTAGTTTTTCTCCATTTTCTAGGATTAGCATGTTTTTTCCATCTCCTTGACAACTCACTCATGATTTTGCCAACTCATGAGGTCCTTGATAGATTTGGGAAGTGCTTTAGCCACCTATGGGGGTTTGCTATATTTTGATAAGTCAGCCTTTTTGAGCTTTATGAATTGTTTCCATACAATTCGATTTTCTTATTTATGTACACTATTATTCATCATTATTCAATGGAAGGATACACACCAATATTCATCTCTTCATTCATGTGATTCAGTCTCTTTTCTTCTCTCTATTTTTCTTGTGTATGCTTGTGAGAATTCTTAGTAGCAAGATCTATTGCTTGTGCTTCTTCTTAGCATCATTGTTCATAGCATTGATCTATTATTTCTGCAAAGACCTGACCATATGTGTTGATGAATGTGTAGAGAGAGAATACCTTCCTAGTTAAGAGGGAGTGTTGATGTATTTGTAACTTCAAAAGATATTTTGATGTATATTATCATTGTATGTTGTTGTACCCCATTGGGGATGTGTGTTATCCCTTTACGGGATGTCTAAATTGTGTCTAGACTTTGAGATACAGCCTCCATTGTAAGTCAGGGCAATAGTCCCTAGTGTAACATCATGTAATATGTAATTGTGGTCTCTCTAGGAGAAGTGGGCCCCATGTGAGATGACATGTAGGCTTGAGTCTTATATTTGGTCAGTGACTTAAAAGGGTATAAATAGGGAGGCGCTCTCCCTCATTTATACACACCACACACACTCTCTAAGGCGTTTGAGAGAGAGAGACAGTCATAGGAGGAGAGAAAGATAGCCGCTGAACATTTCTTTTTATTGCTTTTGATTATCTTACTATTTTGAAGAAGTTTGCGGGGTTTTCTCCTTTATGGTTTCCCCAATGAAAATCTTTGTGTCTTTTGTATCTTTTATATCTTATGCATTTTGCTGTACTTGTTATTCTTTCAGATAAAGATCCTAGATAATCTAATCAGATCTTAAGAAAATCTAACAATATTGTGTCAACTCTTGTCACTGTAAGGACAAGCTGTCATAAGTCATACTTTAAGAGAGAGAAGGTTAAAGTGCTATGGGTTTAGGTTAGATACATACAGTAACAAATCCCAGTCACCAAGTGGGAAGATCTCATTAGGATAACAACATTGACACCCAACCCCAATCACAAATGGGCACCCTAAAAGTCACAACTCCCTCTAGTAGACTTACCACTACTACTGACCTATCATCTAGGGTTTAACACAGTCATAGCTCAGCTAGGATAGGCACCACAGTCCATGGACAAGTTAGGAGATATTATGTACAGTCATGACCTAGCCAAAATAGAGACAACACAATCACAATCTAGTCCAAAAGGTATCCAAACAGTCAGGACCTGACATGAGAAGATAGCCACTGTCATGTCCAGCCCAAAGGGCATACAAAACAAATCACAGTCTAGGTCTGTAGTATCCAAATAGGTTACGACCTAGTCTAGGGAACCTTAGCAACCTCCAAATAGACCACGTCCAACTTTTATTCGTTCAAGATAAGATCAAGTCATGTTCAAAAGAGTGATGCTCAGCTTGGGGTCCAACAAAAGATGATGGCCCAACAAAAGGAAGACAACAACAAAGTTACAGATCAACCCAGGCACACAACAAGTTCATGACCCAACTCAACAAGTCCACGCATCAAGTTCAAACAACCCAAGAAGGTCACGTTTCAAGTTCCTCGACCAACAATAGGTAATGACTCTGTTTGGGCAGCTAAAGGAGGTCACAATCTCAACCTACGACTAGCAAAAGAAGGTTACAACAGTCATGGCTCAGCCCTTGGAGGGCTCACACAGGTCACGGCCCAGCCCTAGAGGGCATACACAGTCACGACCCAGCCTAGGGAGGTCACAATAGTCACGACCCAGTCACAAAAAGGTCACGAATCAAGTTTATTAGCCCCAGACACAGTCATGTATAAGCAACCCACAAAGAGGAGTCACAACTAGCCTTAGAATCTGCCCAGGCAAAAGTAATGAGGTCACGACCTGCTAAAAACAACAACATGAGAGTCACGATCCACTCCAAGATCAACAAGAAACCTAGATGTCAAGTCAAAGCAGCAGTAACCCTAGATGTTAAGCAACAACAAGCTCGCTAAGCAAAACCAGTAGCAACAAACTCTAAAGCAGACAAATAATCATATCTGATTTTCTCTCCTGTCCAGATGCCACATAAAAATGGAGAAGTGAAACTTAGTTTATAATCTTGACAAGCCTTCTAGAAAGGTCTCTTAGGTAACCCCTAAGTTTTAGGATAATTACCAATAAAAAAAAGATTAGGTTGACTTAGAATAAGGTACTAAAGGTCATATGGTCAATAACAATAAAACAATAAAATGATAAAAGAAAAGTCATCATACCAAAGGTACACACAATAAGGGCGCTAGGACCAAGTAAAAGTTAAAGGACCATAAGTCAACCAAAGGGGTCATAATAAGAAGGTAAGACAACCCTCATACCCATAAGACCAAGGTGTACCATACAGGTGGAGAAACAACCCTTTTTACCCATAGGACCAACAAGACCAAGGACTTTAATCTTTTCTCTCTCTCAAGGTATATATATATATATATATTTTATCATCACTATATATGGAGAAGATTCAAACTGATGATGTAATCCTTTGTTCCTCAATACTGCTCCTAAGGGTTAGGTGCAGGTGACATCATCAAGGTGTGGCCAATCCCTTGAGAAACATCATAGCAATAACCATTTAGGAGAGAGGACATCACACATCATAATCCTGCTCATCTTGACCAAGATCTGCCTGGTTAATTGACCAGGGGTGCACCTACAGGAATTGCTTAGTCCCAGACCAAGAATTGGCCTGGTCCTAGACCAGGAATGTCTCTGCATCAATTTGCAGTATCTGCTTGGTCCCAGACCAAGAACCCTAGAGCCACATAGGAGCCCTAACCAGGTGTTAAGGACTTTGCCATGGCATCAACCTGCTTGGTCCCAGACCAAGAACCCCAGGAGACTATTAGGGGCCCTAGGGTACCTTCTAGGGTCTCACTTTACCCTAGTTAACTGACTAAGGTGCCATCCTCCCTGAGAATGGGTCTCACAATTGCACCAACTTTAACATCGTGTACCCAACCCCTCGGTATCCTACCCATCCGTACTTCGTGTACCCGCCCCCCCGGACGAGCACCCATGCAACACATGATTTTTCACATTTAATAGATTTAGCATATAAATCTGAGTTTATAAACCAATATTAGATAACTAGCAGTAAAGAAGACAATCATCCACAAAAACACAAAGATTTTTACCCTGGGGAAACCTTTTTAGGAATAAAACCCTAGCAAAGAATAATCTTCCTTAATATGAGATGATTGAGTTTTACATGAGTATAATTATAGAGAAGACTTTTACATTAGTCTCTAGGGCACACATACCACGAGAAATTGAAGATGAAATGCTTGAAGAGATAGGTGAAGTACTGTCCTGCTGATGTAAGCCCTTCAACTGCTAACGTCAGCTCTGGTCTAGTCTAATAGTGGCTTGTCTAGTTTGCAATTGCCTTGATAAGCCTGTTATGACTTGCCGTCAACCTTCTTAGGCCTAATCCAAACTCTCCTGGGCTTTGTCCATCCTTGCGTTGCCTGTGGCAGCCCTGATCCAACCCTCCTAGGGCCTTGTTGCTCGGCCGTCAACCTTGCTGCAGCCCCTCAGGCTTGCTTCTTCTGGCTGCAACCTTGTCGTCACCTTTCTGTGGCCCCTGTTGTTAGCCCTCTAGGCCTGCGCCACCCTGCGATTGCTTGGAGTGACCCTAATAGAGCCCTCTTTGTGCCAGTCCACAATATTGCAAGGCCTCTAGGGCCTGGGTATTCCTGCGGCAGCCCTCCTCTNATCTAAGTCTGCTGTTGACCCCCCCCCCCCAAAAGAAACCCAGACCTTCACCGTTGAAGAGAGAGAGAAAATGTACTTGGAACCCCACGAATTCTTGTTGATAGAGATAATGAAGACAAAAATATGTATTAATCACTTGAGAGGACTCACTTATTTATATTTCATCATTGAGCAATCCAGGGGGTAACTTTCATAAGTTAAGGAGTCAACAAATAATATAAAATACTTTAGTTAGGGCCCTTTTAATTTAATTGTGGGCTTTTAACACTTTATTAGGGTCATATAACCACCTCTTCTTAAGCAAGTCATCTTAGGCACATTCTTAGCCCTTTCTCTTGGTCTCCATGGTCCACACGTGCCAAATGAAGTACACCATCATATATAAGGAATATTATTTTTTGGGTGTCTTGTTCTCCCCACTAACACCAAGGTCCCAGGCTAGTTACTCCAAGAAGGGGTGGCCAGTCCCTTGAGGAGGTCCCATAGCCCCAATGACCAAAGAGAGGAGTACATCACACATCACTTGCCTAGACACAGTCTAGGGCTTCTAGTGATGGCCTGGTAATTGACCAAGTGCTTCAGCCCGAGGCTGAATCAAGTTGACCACTTGTTAACAACTTGGTAATTGTCAACAACTTGGTAATAGACCAAGTGCCTTGGTCCCAGACTCAATGATATTCTTGGTCACTGATCAGGTAGCTCATCCCCAGGATGAATCAAACTGACCACTCGTCAACAACTTGGTAACAGACCAAGTGCCTTAGTCCCAAACTGAATGATGTTCCTAGTAACTGACTAGGTGCCTCCATTCTCCCAAAGAATGTCTCTCGATGCTGCTAAAAGATCAATAGAGAGGTCACCTTAAGAAGCACCATCAAAGTATGCCCATGCCCCTGATTTATCAATTTCCTCCTCTCTCATAACTCTCAATGGTTTAGGAAACTTGGTTTGTTTAAATGCAGATAAAATATTTAAGTTTTGTAGATCACATTGAATTGGAGACATCAACCTATAGTTAAACCTTTTGCATTTCTAGCAAGTCATATACCCCAAACAACATTTGGTGGCAAGGCTCTGAAAGATTTAGTGGCCTCACTCTTGACCTAGGATTGAAGAGCATCCTCGATTGATGTGCCACCCCAAGCAGTCCTTAACCTTGTTATGTTCTCCAATTCAATCCATACTTGAGACACAAAATCACAAGACAAAAACAAATGAGGATTAGATTCTTCACTGATCATGCATAAATGCACCATCCTGGCCTGCTTGTGTTTATCTTTTGAAGGATATCCCATGTCAAGACTTGTTGTTCAAGAGCAACCACATGAATATTCAACTTTTTAAGGGGCATTGAAATCTCCATACCTTTTGCCACTATTACCGGTTGAAATGACAGTCCAAGCCATCGACAAACATACGTGGAGAAAGTGACCACTGTCACCTTAGTCACTTCTCCTAACTTCTTCAGAAGTCGAAATCTCCTAGGGGAAAGCCCTATGTAACTTTGCAAAGGACACTTAGACACCAATAATATTTCATATGTGTGCAAGGTTAGTGACTAGTGCCTAAAGGAGTCAATAAAAAAGTGGAATAGATGTACTATGAGCATGCATATGATTTGTGCAAGTTCATCCAAGGATAAGCCAATTTCATATCTAATGAATACCGATGTGCAAATAGTATGATATGTAGATATTAACGAAGTACAAGTAATTTGTCAAACAATCAGAAATGCACATGTACAACAATAAGTCATCTATGGCAGCCGAAATTTTAGGGCACATAATTGTAGGGAGGCCCCGAAATTATAGGGAGGGCCTGAAATTTTAGGGCGCAGAATTTTAGGAAGACCTGAAAGTGCAAAAAAATTAAAATTTTGATTTTTAGGGTTTCTAACATAAAATTGCAGACTTGAAATTACCTTAATCTACCATGTAAATATAAACATATGAAAATGCAATTAAATTGAAGGAAAATTGTATGAGAATAAAGCCAAGGGTTTTAAGGTTTTACCCTAACCCTAGGGCATCAAGGAAGGTGACTAGCCTTCCTATTGAGAGGTCTTTCCAAAGTTTGGCAAGCTAGGGCCTTCTCCAACAGCCACAAGGGCTCGTTAAAGGAAGCCTAGCTAGGGAAAAACTCAGAGACCTAAGGCCCAAGCTTATAAGAACTCCTTCTAGAGGACGTCCTTCACAATACTATGGTGACAAAAGGCTGAAAAAGACCTAGTTTAGACAAAATGCAACACTAATGGCTACCATTCAACCATAAACAAGCATCATCCATCAACATTTAACAAAGAGAAATCAAGACAAGAGCATAGATACATCCTTGTGCATGTGTTAAGCTAACAATTTTAATATCACCTTAGCAAAGAGCAAGAACCAAAGATACTTCAAGAGATTGCCATTAAACCAGAAAAATAAGTCTCCTTAAGTGGTGCGCATCACTCCAAGAGCCCTAAGAAGGGTAAAAAAGTAACATAATGTTTTATCCCATGAGTCTTGTTTTAAAAATGAAGCGAGGAGATCTATTTATATCATCTCTTACTCACTTTTACAAATAAAATCCATGCCGACACGCCTTTAAAATGTCAATTTGCAATTATAAAATGTCAACTTAAAATTAAAACAAAATAATAATAAAATATAGCCATTATGTAGGCTTAAGGTAGGCTACCTAGGGTATTTCTACCCCTAGGTGCCAAAATCCACTCAAATAAGCGAATCATTCCAAATGAAAGGCTGGAGTGAGATAGATGGAGGGCGTTATACCCCATCTAACCCCTAGAATGCTGTAAAATCCCTCAACGCCTTCCTTAAAGCATAATAAAAGCCTGGCATGGAGGATGGCTTTCTCTGAGGAGATAAGGCCAGGGAGAGTAGGTGCCAATTGATTGAAGGGTCGGGAGGGTGTCTGAAGTGGCTGCGAAGGGATACGAATGTCTCGTAGCCAAAGCAGACTAGAGCACGCAAACATGATATGGAGCCATGTGACCTAGTGGTCAACCCTTAGGAGCCTCAGACACCAACCCTGAGGTTAAAAAACCCCAGCAAGGGGCAGTCAGAAGTGCCATTAAGCCATAGTACTTCTAAAGGAGGAACCAAAGGGCCCAACCATGACCACCATTGCTCGATAACACCCCTCCCAGTTGAAAAATTTTGCCCTCTCCTTGCGGTACATCTGAATGTGTGCTGGGTACAGGTGTAGGGTAACAACCACCATTCTTGTGGTTCCTGCACACCCAAATAAGACACAGCCTTGTATCCCTCCATTGGAGAATACATACCAGTGGATTGAAAGACCACAGTAAACTGTCCTCAACTTCTTTCAACCAAACTTTGCTGGATTGAAGCTTTCCAATATATGAATTCCAGGAGACTGCGTCTTCTACTTGAAAGCCAGAGTCCCTAGCTGATAACCATTCCTGATGCGGCACTGTAGTGTTTTGCATGTCTACCCCTTGATCAGGTATGAGTATGCCTCTGTTCCAAAGGAAATATATCACATATATTGGTAGTTTGAACTTTGTAATCTTCCCCACTGCCAACCCAAGGGTCCTTGCCCACCAAGACACTATTTCCTCTGCCCACCTTCCAAACAATCCAATTCCCTATCAGTGATAAGGCCTATAAGATTGCTTTTCATATAATAGATATATTTGGGGTAACTTTGGAAGGATTTCTAATCCAGTCAATCACTGTGCCTGGGCTGATGCTTTTCTTTAATTTTTTGACACCAAAATCTGCTTCCTGGTATAATTTTCCACAACTCTTGGTTGCTAATGCCTTTATATGTTTTTAAGCCCCCAAACCCCAGACGCTTTAGGTAGTGCCAAGTTCCAACTTCGTCCAATTTACAAGGGGTATTATGTTTTTCTCTTTATTTCCAACCCATATAAAATAATAAATCTGTAACTTATCTTTCTAATGGTGTCCAGTATGCCTTTTGGAATCCAATCAAGAGCCATCCAGTAAACTGAGACCACTTCTATTGCTGCTTTTACCAATATCAACTTTCCACGTCTTGAGATCCAATGGTTGCACCAAAAATTTTACCTTTTTTTTCAATTTTCAAAATCAACCACTGCTAATTTTTTTTCTTATAATCATTTGGTTTGAGCAAGAACCCAATATATTTCAAACCATTTTCCTTTTCATTCAGAAGAAAAGGGAAAACTGACAGTATGAAGATTTATCTTCCTCGTTTACATCCATAAATGAAATTGATGATTTTTCCAAGTTTATTTGCATAGCTATAGCAAGGCAATACAACTCCAGAATTTCCTCCAGTCTAAAAGCATTGCTCCTCGATCTGTCATAGAAAATCAAAATGTCATCTACAAACAATAAGGAAGTCAGATGGCATGATTTCTGAATATGTATTCCTTTTGTTAAACCCTTCCCTAAGGCATCTTTCAAGGCCTCGCTTAGAGCTTTTGCTACAATAAGAAACAAGAGAGGGGAAGGGGGGCAACCCTGCCTAAGCCCTTTTTCTGGATTAAAGAACCTTGTGGCTGCCCCATTTATCAGAATACAAAAAGAATCTGTTGATACACAATGCATTATCCAATGGACAAATGGTACACAAAAGCCACTAGCATCAATCTCAAATAGAGCCAGTTGACCCCATCATAAACCTTGGATAGATCATCTTTCAGCACCATAGGCCTTAGCTTCTTAATTTTTATGGAATGAAGCCCTTTTTGGGCTATACCAACTCCTTCATGAATCTGTCTTCCTTCCAGACACCCAAATCACTCACTAGAAATAGAGTTGGACAGCATCCCTTTTGGGTCCCGTGCAATGATATTTGATATGATTTTGTAAATGCAATTGCACAAGGAAATTGGCCTGGCTTGTTCAAAAGAAGTATGGTTATTGGATTTGGGGATTAAAGCTATGAAGTAGCATAGAAGGGAGCCGACAACTTCTCGGATCTTCTGGATTCATTTATAACTCTCCTCAAGTCATCTTCTATGAAATCAAAACAACCCAAAAAGAATTCAATTGGAAGTCCATTTGGGCCATGATCGGAAGTCCATTTGGGCCATGACTTTCGTCCCTTTGGAAACTACGAAGAACTGTAAATAACTCATCCCTCCCTACTTCTATTAATTGTTGATTTGGTTGATCATCTACATACCTCGGGAAGAATTGTGACAGCTTGTGAACTTCAGCTATACTAGCCTTCCTTTTGGCCTTTTAAAAATTGCCAAAGTATTCCACACCCTCTCACGTTATCGCTCTGAAACTAGAAGCCTTCGTACCATCATTTCTCACTATATGCCACACTAAATTTAAGTTTTTCCTTTAATTTGCATAATGATGGAAGAATTTTGTATTCTCATCACCTGCCTTGGCAAAAGAGATATGCTTGTTCACTTCCACTCCTAGTGTACTTAATTTGCATTAGCTTTTATATTAAGAAACATAAAATATTTTCTTAATTTTAATTTCCACGTGTGCTGTTAGAAAACAAATTGAATAAAATAGCCTATTGTTTTTGACTTTTTTTTTTTTTTTTAATATAAACGTATTAGTTAAACCTTGTGCATGGGAACTTCTTTATGTTGAAGATAAAATTCAGTAGTTAAGATGTAAGCTAGCACATGAGATTCTTAAGAGACTATGCAAAACAAAACCACGAAAACATAGCTGGTATTGGTCACAATGAATTGTTTAACCAAAAGAGTAGCAAAAATGCCTGTTGTAATTGAGGACCAATCAAACCAAGGGCAAGTGTGGAGGTAGGTAGTGTCATTTGTAATCGAAGTTGAAAAACGAAGGTCGAATAGTGAGTTTGCCCAAAGGGTGATTGTTTCACCATGTACTAATATATTATTTTTTTAACGAATAATCTTAATCTCACTTGTCATAATATATTACATTTCTAAACGAATAATATCACTTTTGATTGGTCCTTAGGAGCAACAAACTCTTAGTCGACTTAACATAGAACAGTAATCTACTTTAACATGCGGGAGAGAGATTTGAACGTTGTACCTCTCCCAAGTAAAAGAACAATACTCCAGTTTAACATTAAATTGACGGAAAGAGATTTGAACGTTGTACCTCTCAGTAAAAGAATTGTCTCTTCATAATGAGGTAATCCAAGGCATTTAAATACCTTACATATAAAAGGTAGACACAATATTAAACTTAAAGTCTAGTTGGTGAGAACTAAAAATATGCTTCATCCTAAAAGAGTTACATTTAATACTTTCTATATAAAACTAATGGAGACAAAATACTAAACTTAAAGTCTAGTCGGTGAGAACTAAAAATATGCGTCATCCTTAGGATGTAAAAACTTAGTTTTTTTAATACACTACAAGTTAGACAAGAGCTACTTAAGGTGCGTTGTATGAGCAAGGCAACCAAATCATCAGCTCATTAGTCCATCTTTTTAGTTTGGTAAAGAAAGATGAAATTATATAGTATACACTATAAATTTAACCAAAGTTGCTTAAAGTTATGTTGTGTAAAACAAGCAACCAAGGATGAAATTATATTGTCAACATAAGTAATTTACAATTTAATATTAGAAATTATATCAAATTAAAATATAGGATACAACATTTAAATTGAGTTATTGGTTATATTTATCTTATTGTTCACATATAGATTTGTTTATCAAAATGTTATTGTAATTTGGTTATATGTTTTCTAGTTTTGAACTTTTTACTCTTGGGACAAGAGCATTTGTTGTTATCACTAGATTAGTTTTATCACGGAGACTTACATTCCATAGCCAACTTCAAAATTGATATTGTTTTTGGTGTGGATAATGTTTAATGTCTTATAAACCATCTCTATCAAACAATTGTTATGCATGTGAGATTATTCACAACATAATTAGAAAACAAATATTAATGTAGAAAAAATCCTAACAAAAGAATATGCCATTACAGTAAGAGGGTCTTGCATATCTCACCACAATATCAGTTCAGCTGAATGGAAGCTCTATAGACACTTCTCTAGTTGGCCACATTGCCTTTCAAAGGTCATACTTCCATCCTATCTACTTATATCACACTTTCTCCCTCCTTTTCTAGCATTTATATCGATGATTTACTGCAATGTTTAGAAGAAGAGGGGTACATTGTTATTGATATGATCAGATTTGTTGTCATTCTTCTTAAATACGTTGATGATATTGTTCTTCTTTCTTAAACTAGTGATGATCTTCACAAGCAACTGAAAGTTCTCCAACAATTTCATAAAAATTATGAACTTGTCATTAATATTGAAAATACAACATTATGATAATTAAATCTAAGAACATGATCTATCCTTCAAATTTGAATAGGGATAACACCCTTGAAGAGGTGAAATCTTACATGAAGTAAGCAATGATTTCAATTACCATTTAAATTGAAACTACAATGGTTTTTTTTGTAACAAAAACGAGTACTATTATATTGATGAAAGGCTGAACCAAGTTCAACAACTTGTTACAAAAAGATCGTCATTTCGGATAAAGAGAGTCAAAGTTTGAAACAAGTACCGAAATACACATAATTATAGTCATCCTAATGAGGGAGTTTCTTCTCCAAAATACAAAAATGCCAGTACTACTATGGATTCTGACATATTGACCAAAAACTAACAAGAAAAAAAATTGCATAAAAAGAGTAACTAGAAGCTGAAATAATTTTTAGAATCAATCGCCTCAGTAGGAGCTTTATCCATTTCAAAATCCTCATCAGAAGTGCTTCCTGAGTCTGCAGAAGGAGTATCGACAAATTCATCTTCATCCTCGAGCATTTCCTCATCCAGGATTTCATTGATATAAACATCTTGGTCACTACTATCAATGTAAGAATCTCGGAGGTCTTCCAGTATTATCACAACTCTCTGCATCAGAGCGAATAGGGGAGGGGACAACCAAGTCTTTATCACCGGACCTAGAAAGGATTTGCACATGATGAATAGGCTGAATTACAGAATTACCATCACCATTACAACCGTCAAGATTCTTTTCTACCTTGGAATTTTTTCCTCTGATAAAGTCTTCATGAGCTTTAACCAAAACATCCTGTTTATCAACCGTCCTAATGATATCCCGTAACTTCTTATTACAGGTATTAACAGCACCATCAAGATTATTAAATATGTTTTCTAAGTTAGAATTGATTTGTAAAGAGGAGTCAAAATGCTCCAGTTTTTGATTCATAACCGACCGATGATTTAGGATTTGTTGGACAGTTTTTCAAACCATTCAATTGTTCCTGCATACCATTCATTTGGCTCTGAAAGGTTTGCATACTAGTCTTAACACTTGCAACTTGTTCAGTGAGGTCATCAATTTTCTTAATAATGTCCATTAGAACCCTACTCTGAAAATCCCCTCCCCAAACCAGAGAAATTATCCTGTTATCAAGGGTGTATAACAAGTTTCGACTCACATGAATCCCCAAGGGAGACAAGATTATAACTCCACAGATAGAATGACAAGAGGGAAAATCAAACAAAGACACATAACTATAATTTCGATACCACAAATCACAATGCTTATCAATCCAGAATAGGAAGCCCCCTATGGTGTTATTTCTCCTATGTTGGCTATTAAATAGATCAATATCCCAACTTGGAAGACAATCAGAAAGGCTGAAAATTTACAGTAGAATACCTTGGAGCTCCAGCTAATGAGATCAATCTCGACACGACGTCTAGCTCCTTGAGCTAAGGAGACAAGCCAACACAGAATAGAGCGACACACAATATTGAATCTTCTCCAAATGAAATGAAGAAGGCCGAGAAGGGAGATATCATTCATGGTATTAAATGAGTTGACAACAAACTTGTTATGCTATCCTTAGTCACCATCCAAAAAGACCAATGATGGCCAAATGTCAAGGAGATTGTCCTTGTGCAATAAATTCAACCACCACCCATAAGGAAAGGGAGTAATCTTATAAACCATAGATTTATTCAATGTATGCTTATGTGTTTAATGGGACCCTCATTATCTTTATAACCTCCCCTAGGAATTTGAGAGGCTTGATTAGCCAAACCATCAGCCAAATTATTAAGATCCCTGTGCACATGATAAAATCAGAGAGATTCAAACTGAGAGAAAGAACTTAAAATACTCTTGTGAAGATGACCAATTATTTGACCTTGAATATCTTTTCTTTGCTTGACTTGTGATAGGACAAGAAGAGAGTCCCCTATCACAATTAGAATACGAGCACCAACTTCAATAGATAACTTCAAACCAAAGTACAAAGAAAATATTTCAGCTTGATTATTTGTTCCAATTCCTATTCCGCAAGCATAGGTTTTGACAATAATTCCTCCAAGGTAAAAAATTACCCCCCACCTCGACACCTACCACCCCAGGGTTACCCTTTGAAGAGCCATAAAAAAATAGTATATAGGATTGTTCCCTCTGTTTCCAGGTTTGAAACTCCTCTTGACTCATCCTCAACTGCCAAGAAGGTATCTGGGCTTTAATCTTATAATTCAAAGGATGAGGAAACTTTTATTGAAGAAATCTTTGACTCATATTTCTTCTTTAAGGATCTAATAGTTTGAAACACCATTTTTGTCCATTCGATGTTGAAAAGCCTCGCTTAGTAAAGATTTAGCCGCTATAGAAGTATCAACATCAAAGATAAAATTTTCTTGTAAGATACCATAATTTCGTGTTGCACAAATTTTCCAACAAACATACTTAGGAAGAATAGCCCAAATTCTTTTCAACAGAGGCTTACCTTTGAGAGTACCAGGAAAACACCCATTTTGATGTATAAAAAAACCACTCCAATTCAAAGGGAGAGCAAAGTTGGTAGTCAAACTGTTCAAGTTAGCTTTCCAAACATTTTGGACATAAAGGTATTGAAAGAAAAGATGTTAAAAAATGCAACGAGAAGGGCCAACTATACTTCTCTTTTTAAATTTTCAGAAGTATATTTCCATGAACTAACTTCCAACTAAAAATATTTACTTTAGGAAGTCCATCCTGATGCCACACTTTGGCCCAAATTCTGGAAAACGTTTGATGTTGTTTTTCATTAAAAAGGAAGTCATATCCCTCTTTAACTATGTATATTCCTTTCTTCCCTCAGCCTTGAGAATCTTTGATATTCAAACTAAGAGGGGCAACCCCATGAAGATTAAGAACATCATCAATATCATATTTTAAAGGATTAGGAACTTGCAAAATTTTCCATTTAGACCAATTGCTAGAAGCATCCAATTTAGACATAACAAATAAAGTGAAAACTCCATTTTCACTAAACCAGAGTCTTAAAGCAGATAGTCTTTCATTACAAATAAAAGGAGCATCTCCAAGAATCAAATACTTTCATAAATCTATATATTTTCCCATTGCTAAGGATCCAATACAAACCATTTTGAATGATTCGACCAACAATCCTACAAAGTCTTCAAATGTTGGAACCATTGCTCTCCCAGGTGTAGAAATCAATACAATGAAGTGTTTTTAGAGGAAATATACTTTTTCCTAATAATAACTTTCCACCAAACATTACTTCTAGACACAAGATTTCAAAGTAGTTTAGCACCCATGGCATGATTCATTAGCACCAGATCACAAATTCCAAGACCCCCTTTTGGAGCTTGGACGATATCCCATTTGACCAAATGAAACATTTTTCTATTATATTTCCCCCCTTGCCACTAGAAATTTCGAGAGAACCTATCCAATTTTTGCATTATTCCCTTTGGAGCAAGAAGGGAAGAACATTGAAATAAAAACAGAGATAGAAGAACATACTTGATAAGAATAACTCTTATTTTATTATTTCCCTTATGAGGCCCATTTTATACCTCAAAACTCCCCTAATGTAACATAGTATCATCAACAAGTTGAGCATTATTAACTACTTTTACTCCTCTAGGTACGAATTCCAAGCAATGAGCCAACTCCTCTTTCTTTAATCATTTTTCTGCCCAAGGATTCAACCATAAGAATATAAAGGAAAGGGAGAGAGGATAGCCCTGCCTAAGTCTGGGAGAGGCTTGAAAACACTCAGTAACTCTACCATTGACTAACGGGGCAATCCAAGGATGGTTTATGCAAGATTTTATCCATTTAACAAAGGAAGAAGAGAAGCCAATTTTCTCCAGGACTTAAAAAAAAAACTATGTCGGACTTTGTCAAAAGGATTAGCCATATCTAATTTAATTTCCATTCCCTGTTTCTTACGAGCAACTTTGGAGTGAATGCTTTTTGAATGAGAACAATATTATCAACAATATGATGCTTCTCAACAAAACCACCACGTACTTTTGAAATTAAATGAGGGAGAAGAGGTTTTAGATGATTGGCTAAATTTTTTGTTAAAGTTTTATAGGAAGAATTACAGAGAGAGATAGGCTGAAAACGAGCTAAAGATGTAGGATGAGAGTCTTTAGGAATCAGGGCCAGAAAAGCAAAATTTGTGGCTCAACCGATCTTGTCTTTTCCTTTGGTCCAATTCAACATTTTACATAAATCCACCTTTATGTTATCCCAATAAGATTTATGAAAATGTATAGTAAAGCCATCAGGTCCAGGGGACTTATCTGGACCAAGCCCCCTAACAACAACACAAGCTTCATCTTCATTAATATATTTACACTAATAAATTTTCATTATTAGATATTAGAGAAGGGATGCTTTGAAGAAGATCATCCTTAGAGATAGAATAACTTACTCCTCGCTCTGAGTAAAGATCATTAAGTGTCTATAGGCTTCTAGTGTGATGTCCATCAAGCTGGTAAGATTGTGTCCAGCCTACGCTTGTGTTTCGTGTATAACATTCTTGTGCAATCTCATTTTCACTTGATTATGGAAAAAAGTAGTATTTTCGTTTGCAGATTTCAACCAAAGAGCCTGAGATTTTAACTTCCATGCTTCCTCTTATTGATGGAAGGCTTCATTTAACTAAATTCTGAGTTGTTTTTTGTTACAAATGCTCATAATTTACTTTAGCATTTTCCATTTGCTCTTGAAGCGAGCTGAGATCATGTTGGGATTTTTCTCCTTTTTGATGAGGAGATTTATAATGATTTTTGGAACAGGTTTTAAATACTTTTTTAACTGCCCTAGGTTTAGATTCCCAAATGAATGAGGGAGAACCATTGACATACCCCTTATAAGTGTCCTCAATGAGAGGATAAACCTCCTCATTGTTTAACTATAACATATTAAGGTGAAAGGGATTTGGTCCCTGGATGTCAATTTCTTCAAGAGTCAAACAGATTGGCCTATGATCAGAAGTAGCATAAAGGAGAATTTGAGATTGTATCATTAATCGAGTCCGAAGAAGAGATCTTCTTACTAAGAAATGGTCAAGACTGACACCAATATGACCAGGTCCAAGCCTTCAGTTAGTCCAAGTGTACATCCCTTTCTTTGGTTTCATATCCAGTAGATCTAAGTTTGCAATAAGGTCCTCAAAATCCCCCCAAAAGGATTTCTTACCAGGGAGTTTCCTCTTCTTTCTTTACTTGAGATTGTAGCATTAAAATCCCCAACAATGATACCATTTTGAAACTCACCAAGGGAATTTAAAGAATCCCAAGAATAATCTTTATGATTATAACAAATAGGACCGTAAACATTACAGACTCGAAGAATATCATTATTGTTATTTGTTGCCAAATCTACCATAATCCAATGGTGACTCTCTCGTTGCAATTTTGAAGTGAGCTTAGTCAGATCCCAAAACATTGCTATACCTCCCAAGGCGCTGATAAAACTTTTGGCTTTCCTCCCAAACCTCTACAATTCTAGGAGACAATGTTCATTATTTTTTCGAATTTGGACTAGGCTTATCCCCAACATCACCTTTTTTTCCTTTCTTGCTTGATGTAGCGCCTTTAAAAGTTGTGTCTAAGGATGCTTTCTTTCACAGTTGCTTCTCCCTATTTGCTTCCTCCTCTCGAAGTGCTTTTCAAGATCTTCTTCCAGTCTTTTTATTGTAGAAATTGTAGCTTTGATACCATGTAGTAATAGAGCCTTGATGCAAAGAAGAAGCACAAGAGGTAGATCTTGCTACATGATAATTCTCACAAGCATGCACAAGGAAAATAGAGAGAAGATAGATGGATCGAATCACATGAAGAAGAGATGAATATTGGAGTGTATCCTTCCATTGATTAATGATGAATAATAGTGTACATAAATAGTACACTCCTCATAGGTAAATTCGAGTTACATAGGAGATAACTCATCTAGCTTAGAAAACAGACTTACTACATATGATAAACCCCCATAGGTGACTAAAGCACTTTCCTAATCAGTCAAGGACCTCACGAATTAGCTAAAGAATGAGTGAGTTGTCATGGATGATGGAAAAACATGCTAATCCTGGAATATGGAGAGAAAATCATGGAGGATGGGTTGGCAACAAAAGATAGTAGTTTCCTAGTAGACTAGCTTTACCTTATCCACTGAAAAGATGGAATAAAGCAATATAAAGATGAAATTTGCAAGAAGGTACAGTTACTAAATTCGACAGTCAATAAAGTGGGAAAGATCTAACTAGAATCAGGATAAAGGCACTCATGGGGTATATATGGAAAGTGTTGACCAAGCGGTGCAAGTGGACACCAACTATCTAGGTTAGTGGGTAGGAAATTAATCAATAATGATTAAATATTGTTATCCTAAGTATAAAGTGGGTTTATAATATTCCAACATTTATTGAAGACCTTATCATCCTCTACCTCTTCTGATGACTCTTCTTGAGTAAACTGAGATTGTTGACCTATTTCCTGATTCGTTCCATCTTGGGATTGAGAATGGGGATTGATTTCAATAATTGGAGAATTTGGTAACCTACTAATGATTCCTTCCATTCCAATTTCATCTAGAATTGGGGGACATGTCTTATTTTTTGAGATTCATGCATCTCTTCATTTGTCTCGAATTCAACCACAGAAATATCAACAAGGGAGAGAAAATAATTAGACATCTCTGGTTGACTAGAAACCACATTTTTTGTAGGTTCCTTGCCTTTCTTTTGTCCCCTTTTCCATTCCTTTGCAGCCATCTCTATCTTCTGGTGCTTTAGCTTCAAATTTTGAGCAATCTCTAGCAAAATGCCCATACTAATGGCACTTCTTGCATTTGAACGGGAGCTAATCATAATCCACTTTTTGCTCATGGATCCGACTATCTATATCCAAATTTATCACCTCTGGGATCCCTTATCTAGATCAACTTCCACATAGATACGGTCCCATGCAATATGGACCATTTCAAAAAATTAAATCTCGATCTTCTTTGAAGTCAAACAAAAATACTTAGGATCTCTTACCACATAAATGGCTTTGAATCCTGCCAAATAGAAGGGTTGCCAATTTTTTCTTAGCCAGAGCTTCATAGCTTGAGAGGATGGCCAAAGACCCATAAACAGACCTACCGGGCCGAACTCCGAGAATCCAATTGCCTTTGTTTTAGCTAGCGGGCATGAGATGTTGATGTTTGGTGCATCCTTCCTCTTCACAAATCGAGCAACATGGGGAGAGACAATTTTTTTGTTTCTTCTCTTTTGCAAGATGAGGAAAAACTTCATCTAGACTTATCCCCGGGTCTGGATTAGGTGGTTCCATAAGTGATTGAATCGTCACAGGCGCTGGAAACTAGATCTTGATTTCCAAGTTGTAGAGCTCGAAGGATTCACTTACTTTTGTCAACAATGATACTAGCAAGGATTTCCTCTATTATTCTACATAACAAGTAGAATTTATTGGAGCTACAATGTTAAGAATAGAACCATTGGCAGTTGGAATTTATTGTGGCCTAGAAAATAAAAGTAGAAATTTTGAACTTTGAGACCAAGATGAAATAAAACATTTTCAACACTTTAGTTATCCCAATTATTCTATATGGATGTGAGGTTTTGGCGTGCAACACTTTTCTCTTTGAAATACATATCTTGGGGAAACCCATTGGCTAGTTCCTCTCATTTCAATGATGGGTACCCAAGGTAAATTGGAACTATCCCTCATTTCGATGATGGGTGCCCAGGGTAAATTGGATTATGTAGAAGCTTGAGGTTTTGTTAGCATAGGGCTCAACGCCATTACAATAATATACTCGTTTTAGAACTCAACATATTACTTGTGGTAATTAAACTTGGGTGGAGAGGATAACAATCATTCCTACCAACAACTTGAGCTAGACCCAATTTGACATTTGGCGTGCAACATTCTTTATGAGACTTGAAATAAAATTGACCAAATTCAATTTTTTTTATGCCCTGTAATTTTAAAATTAATTTCAACACTCTTTACCCGTTCTCTTGATTAAAGTTGGATGTACTTCTATGAAATCTAAAACCATGATTAGATATTTAGAACATAAACATAAATCCATGAAAGTAAGGATAGACTCCATATTATTGCTTTTAGTGTGAACAATGACCACCACAAGATCAAAATAAGTTGGGCTAGATATTTTGAAGCTTGCAAAATTATAGGAACATAATAAGAGATAATCAAATTAATATAATATTAAATTTTACATTTTTTTATTGAGTATAAAAATTAAATATGGAAGAAAAAATGAAATCATTAATGAGTGAGTTGAAACATTACAATGATTGTATTATCGTAATTTGGTTGTTCAAATTTAATTTTCCAAGATTATGAACTTTAGAAAAGAAGATGAATATGGCTAAAATTAGATCCAATGCACATGATCGCCACCAACTCCAATGGAAATTAGATTCAATGCACATGACCTCTACTAAGCCCAAAACACCTCGGAATGAGACAAATCGTAAAATTTATGATAAAAAGTAAGTTTAGGATGAACCATTCAATAATTTGAACAATTAATAATCTCCATCACTACATTTATAAAATGCATCAATGCACCACCATATATGTAATAGTTCACTAAGAAATCTAAGCTTACAAATAAAAGAGGATATATATATAGAAAGTCATGTGAGCTTCGATGCTCCATGAATAAATTGAAATATCAATGCACCAAAACCAAGATGGAGAACTAGTGCACCAAATACTTAAAGGACATATTGAGCATGGAAATTAACTATAAATGATATACAATAACAATTAATAATTATTAACCACTAAAATCATCATGCCAATTTGTTAATAATTATTAATCACTAATTAATCATCATGCCAAATTATTTCTATAGTTGGATCAACTTTTCACTTTCCATTCACAATTTATCATTAACATTACTGTTAGGAATTTAGTTAATTTCCATTGCATTCATTGTTTTAAAGAGATATGTTTATAAATAAAACATTCAAATAAAAAAATTGCATAATAAGCTTCTTTAGAAAACCATATCACTTAATTCACTTCCCACATTCCCACTACCTCCACCATTCCATAATTCATGTTTAATCAATACATGTATGACTTCCTTCCTCTGTGTTTTCATTGCAAAACTTCAATTATCACACCCTTTATTGTGGATAAATTATCCACACTTCCAAACCCTATCTAACACATATGGTTTGAAGAAAGCTTGGTTGCATTGTTTTAGGAAAACATTGGGCCTTTCTTTTCATCCAACATCTTTTTAAAGTTAATACATATTAGCCCACCACTACTATATTTCTGTACAATACTATGGTCAAAGGTATCCCATCACTTGCACTTAAAAATAACACATTGGAAAGATGAGACATCCTCTTGCATGATCTTTTGTATCTCTTCCATGTAGATAAGCCTTCCCTCAAATAAGTGTTGATCACGATAGTTAGCATGACTAGATCGGTCGAACTGGACCTCCACTCCATAGTCAAGTGTGACATGTCATTCACATCCTCATTGCAAAAATGATGTTCATATGACCACTTAGATGAGAATAAACACACTTATAAAAATGCAAAGAAATGATGGTGTCATATGCCTAGTAACTTGAGCAATAAAATCTTAATACATGTTATAATTCTAATGTACGTTATATAATAAACAAATGGCATAGAGAGATTATTACAAAGTTGTTGCACTTGATCCCATGCTATGTTTAATGTATCTTCTTCACCACATGGGTAATGATCGAACACATCTAGTCAACCACCCAATTGTTGGGATAAATCATTGGCATATTTTATTCTAAGTGAACAAGATAAGGCATGCTTCTACGATTCTATTGTCTAAATTCTTTCTCGTTATTATCCCGCTTCCTTATCTTCTCTTTGTATAATGCAACCCATGGTTGTGTTTCCACCGTATTGTAAATAGTAAATTTATTAATGGCATCAATTTATGAATTCACTAATCTTTTTATGAAATCAAAACAAATAGTATAAGATCAAATACTTATTTATCAAGTCTAGTCTAGATAGTAATGTTGGAGTTTGTGCAACTTTGGAAGATATTATTATTGTACCTATTGTACCTCTTGTGGGAGTTGAACTTGATGTAATCAATCATGTAAACACTAGAAAGAACCATGTGAACCTTGGGGTGAAAAACAAGCAAAAGAAAAAAATAAATTATTAAAATATATTTTATTGCTCCCCCAAGAGAAGTCGGCCCCTGTGAATTTTCCACTTGGAAAATCAATATAAATAGGAGGTGCCCCTCGTCATTATAACACATAGTCTGACAAGTGAAAATTCACATCACTAGGAGAGAGAAGTGTGCACCAATAGTAGGAGAATACTGTTTTGGGTTTTTTATCTCTGGAAAATACTTCCATCTTTTCTCTCTCTTATTTGTACACTGATCTCATAATTATTATCTCTATATGAAGGTTGTTGGGTTTTCTCCCATTTGGGTTTCCCAGGATAAAAATACTTGTGTTATTGTTTTGTGCTTTGTCTTTCTTCTAGTGATCCTATTGGTAAATGCAATTAAGATATCCTGATATAATCTTATGAAAATCTAACATGGTATTAGAGCAGTGTTAGAAGAAGCCATTGCCGGAACTCGGTCAGAAACATGTTGGAACTAGGGTTTCATCTTTCAAAGCCTTCACTCAACCTTTTGGCATGAAAAGAGCCTTGGGAATTTTTCTCTAAGGAGGGCACATCTTCTGGTGAAGGCAAAATTCAATTATGAGAATTTTCAATTTTTGACCTAATTCTACAACTTGAACAAAAAATAGGGTTTCAGTTTTTGACCTACTTCCTCCACAGTTTTGGCTCGACTCTACCTCTTCTTAACTCGCCTCTTTAGGGTGCATTCACCTGTGGAGTCATTTTTCCAAAACTCCAACCTTCAATTTTGACCTAGTCTTTTCTAGGGTTCCAAATCCAGATCCGCAGTCAAGATGATCGGTATGAAGGTTGAAGATCATTTGTAAGGGGCTTCCAACTTCATCCCATGGAAGTCTAGGGTTCTTCTTCTATTAGAAGAAAATGATCTATTACAGTTTGTAAATGCAAAGGTCCCATAACGAGAAGCCGAAGAAGACAAACCTCGTTGGAGGAAAAATGATGCCAAAGAAAGAAGGATTTTGGTGGACTTAGTTAGAGACCATTTGGTTCTTCAAATCTTAGAAAAGACGACAACTAGGAAGATGTTCAAGTCCTTGAAGAATTTATTTGAACATAGTAGCATCAATGTGAATCTCACATTGAGGAATGAACGGTCAAACATGAAGATGGCGAATTCCGAAAATATTGCCTCATATTTCATGAGGATAACCGAGCTCCGGGACAAGCTAAAGTCCAGTGGAGACAACCTTGAAGAAAATGATCTTGTTATGACCACCTTAAATGGTCTCCCACCATCTTGGAAGCCTTTCATCCAAACCATAAGTGGTCGAACCAAGTTGCCCAAATTGATAAGCTATGAGCAAAATGCACTCAGGAAGAGACGAGAATAGCCGTCAAAGACTTCATGGCACTCAACCTAAGGAGAATCAAGCGTTTGTATCTCATGCCAAGAAAGGCAAGGGAATGGGAATAAAGTTTTACAATCACAAGCACCAAGGTAGGAGATCAAGTCCACGCCCAGAGCGCAAGAAAGAGAAGAACAATTTATCTCATATACAATGCTACAGGTGCAAGGCATATGGTCATTATGCTAGCAATTGTCGAAGTTCAAACAAAAGGAAGCATGAAGCTTCAACTGTTGGTGTAGAAGAAGGCACTCCTCACAAGAAGGCAGGGAATGATGGTCATTCAAAGTTCTTCTTTTGATATCCAAACTGTGATGATCTTCCAACAAACATACGAAGATCATCGAACTCTGGATGTGGAAGATTTTCAACAAAACAACCAAAAGATAAGTATTTGATCTTACATGCTTTATTAGATTATATTTAGTTACTTTTGAATATGTTTTATGCATATCTAACTTTCTAGATTCAGGTAGTAATTGAGCATGTGATTCCTTTATTAACAACTAGGATTATGTAGTATTTGCTATTCACATGGTTGTTTAAACAACCTGTCATGCTGCACAACACATCTAGGATGACAACTCCTTTATAACATACTTGGAGTAGTACACACCCTTAATGGTATGCTATAATGGAGACCATAAGCATCCAAATAATGGCCTCATGTTTGTTGTGTCGAAGCATTGACTAAAAGTTGTCTACATTGTTTTGTTAATACATTGATTATGAAATATTGTTAACCATCCGAAAAGACTTGACTTATAGGGAATGACATGATCTACAAGGACAAGTGATCCCATGGATATACAGATGGAATGGAAGAAGAAAGCATGAATTCCGACTCTCAGACCTAGAATGATCTCATTCAGAGATTTGGTGATCAAAAGCGGAAGGATTCTACGAATGTCGGTCTATCTGTTGCTTCAACAAGATTTACTCAACCAACTTCTGAGAGACAGAGGGAGTTCTCTTAAAGACAAGGATTCAGTCTATTACATATGATAGAAATCTGACGACACCATCATCGTGATTTGAACAAGACAATTAAATGATTCTTGTTGAACCTGGTCGTCACCAGGATGGATACTTACTTCACATCTTTCCAGTCTACATTCATGTGCCCAAGTTAGAACCTTCAGGAAAGAAGGGAACATTCGTGGGGTATTGCAAGTCTTCAAAGGCTTACAGAATATACATCCCAGGATCAAGGCAAATCGAAGTCAGTCGGGATGTAACCTTTGAAGAAGAAATGGCTATCCAGAAAGGAAGAGGATCTAATATGGAGATCGGTGATGATGAAGAGATGAGATATCTCCCCCTCTGGAAATCAAGAGGGAGTCCGAAGAAAGGAATGAACTGATTGGTCCCATTGATATAGTTGAGCCAAATGATGCTCCCACAGATATGACAACAATCCATAAAAGACCTAGATGGGCACAACTCACTTTGCAGAATGTAGGAATTCCACATGGAGCAGATGGAAGCATTGAAAAATACACGGCTAGATTTGTTGCTAGGGGGTTCTCTTAGAAAGAGGGAGTCAATTATGATGAGACATTTTCTTTTGTGGCTTGATATATTTCCATCAAATCGATCATTGCTATTGCTTCAACTATGGGATGGAAGCTGCATCAGATGGATGTCAAAACAACCTTTCTCAATGGTTTTATTGAGGAAGAAGTATATATTGAACAACCAGAAGGGTTTGTCGTCCATGGAAAGGAGTCTCATGTATGCAAGCTGAAAAAGGCTTTATATGGACTCAAGCAAGCACCCTGTGCTTGGTATGGACGAATAGACGGATTCTTGGTAAGTCTAGGATTCACCAAGAGTGATGCAGACCCCAACCTTTACCACAAGGTTGTGAATGATGAGACACTAATTTTAGTACTATATGTTGATGACCTGTTTCTCACTAGAAATGAGAAACTTATTGTATGGTGTAAGAAGAAACTTGCCTCTGATTTTGAAATGAAGGATCTTGGATTGATGCACTACTTCTTGGGATTAGAACTATGGAAGAGGCAGAAGGATATTTTCCTAGGTCAGGTAAAATACACCATAGATATACTAAAGAGATTCAGAATGTTGGTCTGCAAGTCCATAGCTACTCCGATGGATGCAAAATTGAAGAAGATGAGAGGTTCTGCTTCAGATTCAAATTTGATCGATCCCACTATGTCACTAGCTGATTTGGGCCTTGATGTATTGGAGGAACACCATACCGGATATTTGTTTTGTTGTGAATGCCCTTAGTTAGTTCATGTGTGGACCAAGATAGATCCACCAGATTGCTGCAAAACATGTACTCAGATACTTACGGGGCACTATGGGATATGGTCTACGATATGATTCAGATTGTGACATGAGATTGCAAGGGTTTACAGACTCAGATTGGGTCGGATGCAATGCAGATAGGAAGAGTACGTCAAGATGATCTTTCAGTTTGGGTTTTGTAGTAATTTCCTGGTGCAGTAGGAAGCAGAACTCAGTAACTCTCAGTACTACACAGGCCGAGTATATGGATACTAGCTCAGCAACCCGAGAATTAGTTTGGATTTGTAAACTTCTTGCAGTATTGTTTGGCCAGATTCCAGAGCCAACTGTAATTCACTGTGATAACTAGAGCTGTGTGCATATTTCAGTGAATCATGTATTTCACGACAAGTCGAAGCATATAGAGATTTAGTATCACTTCATACATGATATGGTGCAAAAAGGTGCGGTCAACTTACAATATATTTTGACAGATGACCAGACTGCATATATCCTCACCAAGCCTCTTCCTAGGGTGAAGTTTGAATACTTTCGCGAAAGACTTGGAGTAGAGGAGAATGTATCCTCCTTGAGAGGGAGAGATGAATGAGAGATATTTACTATGATTTTACCCAGGTGCCTCTACTCGTTCATATTCTCAGCCAATTATGGGAGAAATCCCATCAGCAGATGAGACTGACACGTAGTAGATGGTCGGGTTCACACAGGTTCCTATGCTCCTCCAGGTGCTTAGCCAGGTATGGGAGAAATCCCATCGACAGATGAGTTGGACAGGTAGTAGATGGTCGTGTGATTGCACAGGTACCTCTAATAATTTAGGTTCTCAGCCAAGTATGGGAGTATCCCATCGACAGACGAGACGAACAGGAAGTAGGTGATCGTGCACATTTGCTCGTATAGGATCTCAAGTCAGGTATGGGAGGATCCCATCGGCAATGGAGACGGACAAGTAGCATAAGTTCTTCTCTTAGACATCTTGGTAGAACTAATTCATAATGCCACTTCTCAAAGAAAACCTTCAGTACGTATAAAGATGATGGAGACAATATAGATGTACATATGAAACCCATATGTTCGTGATGTTGATGAAGGCCGAAGAGTACCTTCCTTGTTGAGAGGGAGTGTTGGCATTTGTGAAAATTCGGAAGATAATATTATTGTACTTCTTATTGTACCTCCTGTGGGAGTTGAACTTGATGTAATCAATCATGTAAACACTAGAAAGAACCATGTGAACCTTAGGGTGAAAAGCAAGCAAAAGAAAAAATAAAAGATTAAAATATATTTTATTGCTTCCCCAAGAGAAGTCGGCCCCAGTGAATTTTCCACTTGGAAAATAAATATAAATAAGAGGCACCCCTCCTCATTATAACACACAACCAGACAAGTGAAAATTCGCATCACTAGGAGAGAGAAGTGCGCACCTGTAGTAGGAGAAGTCTGTTTTGGGGTTTCTATCTCTAGAAAATACTTCCATCTTCTCTCTCTCTTATTTGTACATTGATCTCATAAACGTAGGTTGCTGATTTTTCTCCCATTTGGGTTTCCCAGGATAAAAATCCTTGTGTTATTGTTTTGTGCTTTGTCTTTCTTCTAGTGATCCTATTGATAAACACAATTAAGATATATTGCTATAATCTTATGAAAATCTAACAAGTAACTACTTATAAAATTATTCTTACTCTTTATTGGCATGTGCTTTTTTCAACTGGTTTGGAGTAGCTCACTTTCCCTTTTGTCCTCATCTTAACGGTCGTCCCAATTGACTAGTCAACCTAGTGTATCACCATTTTGTTTGATGTATTCACTAGCATAATTGAATGGTTCATATACTATGTACTCCTTTGCCATGGAACCTTGGGTTTTTCCTTTTGTCAAGCAAAACATTTAAACTTTTTCATGTACCTCTCCAAGAAGAACATCCAATGAGGTAAGACAACCCTAACAAAATTAAACCTCATCAACTAGGTGAGTTAGAAATGGATTTGCAAGTACATGAAATTCCTGCACAATTCCTTCTCTAACATAAAATAATCTCTTATATTTCTCGACAACACAGTGGAATGTTAGCCATGTGAGGGTGTTCCCATGAATATGGGTAACACTTTTTGGCAAGAAACGGATGTGGATCACCTAAAACATGAGCTCGATTGAAGGTTTTTTAAGCCTTCGATCGAGCTTTTGAAAGCTCGATCGAGGGTTTAAACAAGCCCTCGATCGAGGTTTTTTGAATAACTCGATCGAGGGTTTAAATAACTCTCGATAGAGCTTTGGAGCTCAATGGAAGGTTAGATAAACCCTTGATCGAGCTGTTAGCTCAATAACTCGATCGAGTTATTTGAGTTAATATTATTTTCTACATATAAATTTTAAATTTAATTTTTTTATTGTTATATTTTTATTTTTGTTTAGACATGGGTATAATGCATGTAACATTTAAAATCTAACTATTTCAAATGGCAAATTCTCCTATGGTATCACATCACATCAAATACCATGGGTTACCATAACCCAAAGAGTAATTAGCTTAATATAATTTTCCCATGGTATTTGATGTGGTCTGATACCATGGGGAAATTTACCATGGATTGACAAAACCAGAGGCCATAAATCACGTTAAATAGATTCAAAAAGATTTGCAATAACTATGTTTGTAAATATTATGTACTATTATATAATGTTGTTATTATTTAAGATGAATTTAATAAAAACAATCATAATATATAGAAAACACTAGTAAAATATATTAATTTAAATAACATGATCAAGCTATTTTAATTAATATATTTTATTTTTTACATATAAAATTTAAACGTTATAAAATTAAATAGCTCAATTGATCTTTTATTTTAACCGCATTTAAATCCTTGATCGAAATATTTAAAAAATGCACATAAAACCTCGATCGGGATTTAAAACAGGATTTGCCACTCTTTTGCAAATTTAAATTTATTGGCCTCTTTGCTAGGGTTAAACCTTGTCCTGGGATGCACCTTAGGTGGCAGACTTCATACCAATGGATTCTTTAATGAATCGACTATCCATTAACATATAATTTATGGGTTTATGAGTTCATATATATATATCTATCTATATATATATATATATATATATATATATAATTTTTAATTTTTAATTTTCTTTTCAAACTTACACTTACAAAACCATGTCCACGACTTTGAATCACTGTAAAGAA
>LPNX011159282.1:0-37762 GCA_001517045.1 Pseudotsuga menziesii | reverse complement strand
TATATATATATATATATATATAGGTGGCAAGACAACATAATTTTCTACAATTTGTTTTTTTGTTGCATGTCAGAATTCACAAGGCATATATGACTATGGAGGGATTTGATTTAATGAATGAGTAAAAAACTGAATTTTCACTATCACTTTTGGCCAAGAAGTGTTACCAATATTCATTGATTCACTTGTGAATATCCTTTGATGTAATTCAATGTACAAATGCAAATAATTTTGATATGGCACACAATAAGTCCTAAGGGAAGTTATGGTGCACCCAAACTATGCACATGCAAAGGATAAGGGCACTACACAATAAACATGTTATAATTGATTTGACATAATATTGTGAGTGGATACCATGCAACTTACAGTACATAAAAAAACATATATTCCAAATAAATGCCCTTAGTAGGTTCAAAGGGTTACGTGTTTTCAACCTCAACAAATTTTATGGTGAACAAGTGTTGTAGATTCAACCCATATAAAAAAGTTACCTTCACACCCATAAACATCCTTCACCAGAGGCAAATCATATATTTTCAAAATCAATGGGACACCATCTTCTTTAAAAGGATAAGAGGGATTCATATGCTCCTCTACTTACTATTTTTGGTGGCATGTTGTTTTTTAGTATTTGAAGCAATAAGATCTCTTAACACCCAATGTGTCACTTTTTTTCAATGATATGTGCCTTCATAAAGAAGATGATATGTTTTTGAATATATGCATAGTATCAAGCAAGTGGGTAATCTTAAGATGATCCCAATATGGAAGCTCTTAAAATATAGATTCCCTTTTCTCAACATAGGCATCCAAAAATCAATATCATTTAATATAGGATTTTTGTCTGAATTGAAAATTTCGACATTTTCCCCCTCCTTTGTTTCATATATCCTAAGGAAGAATGACAATTCCATTGTTTCAAGTCTATAGGTTCTCTCTAGTTTACTATTGAAAGCAGAGGTTGTTGTTTATACGGGTGGTATTCTAGGAGGAATACCCTTGCTTAAGTTGTGGAACCATCTAGCCTTTATAGAAGGTTCACAACATTTATATCCATAACACTATATTGTTACAAGGCATACACTATTATTGTATACATAATAGGTTAGTGCTAAAGAAGGGAATCACACCAAATCAAGTACACCAAATAATGTAATAGACATAAACAAATCAATCAATATGTTTACCAAACAAAACTAGATGTCTTGGATAATTGTGCGTGGTATACACACACATGTCGTTCAATGTAAAACATCTCTTCATTGAGATTCATATTGATACACCTTATACATGTACACCTTCCAATAAATGTTTTAATTCATCAATTAAGGGTTGAAGGTGGACATTCATTATCTTCACTTGTCTTCTACCAAGGACTATAGGAGCCAACATAACATGTTCATTCTTCATGAACAACCATGGAGGATATTTTATTGATCACTACCACTAGCCAATCACAATCGTTGTTTTTGAGAGAATGCAGGTTAACTCCATCCATGCATATGCTCAATCAAAGGCTTTGTATTTCATTCTTGAATTCTTTGGGCCATGTATCCTATATATGCTTCATTGGTATTGAACTTGCTAGGCTTTACATAACTCTTAGATTATGTCTATGTGCAGCATGCCACCCTTGCAACATGAGTAAGTTGTAATAAACAAATATATAATAAATAAACATTAAATATTAATAATGTTAATAAATTAATAATTAAATAAATAAATGAAGAGACACCTTATTAAAGGTGGCATCTCATCGCTAAGGCAACCTTTGCATGGGTATTTATACAAGCATCAATTCTTGTATAAATACCCAAGAAGTGGCTCTGATTTTCTTCTTAGTGAAGCAAGAAGAAAATCACCGTTTTAAAAAACATAATGAAGAGCTTAAGGAACGACTTAAGAAATCCAAAGATGAAGAAAAATCACAAGAAGAAATGATCAAGAACCTTAAGAATGATAAAGGTTCGTTGGAAAACAAGTTGGAGAAAACCAAAGGACATCAAAACCTTTAGACTAAAAAATTCAAGTTGAGGAACATGCATCCAATCCAGTAAAAAACAAACAACAAAAACTCCTTATCAACACCTAAATTATAAAAATAATTTCGACCAATGACAGGGTCAAAATGAACATAAACATAAGAGTTATGATTTCAAAAAAGAAACAACACAAAATCAACAAACTAAGCACAAAACAAGAAGTTCCATCCAACAAAGCGATCAACAAACAACTCCAGTGAAGATAGATCTCGGATGGACCACTTCACGAACGATGCGACATTTTTTCTTGGGAATTCATAAATCATATTTTTTTTGTTTCATTAAGTGTCGCAGTTACTAACACCAAAGATCAAGACATGACATTACAAGCTAGAAATCAGATGTAAGCCTTATCTTCAATAAGCTTTGAGGACGAAGATTCCCTTAAGGCAAAGGAAATGTAATGAACACAATATATAATAAATAAACATTAAATATTAATAAATTTATAATTGAATAACTAAATGAAGAGACACCCTATGAAAGGTGGCGTCNTATATATATATATATATATATATATTCATGGAATGTTTATCTTATTTACGACGGGTCTTCTTGTAAGAAACGATTTTTATTGTTTCACAATTCTTTAAAATGAGAGTTCCTTTGAATCCTTGGGATAATAGACATGTTCTTCAATATCCTATGAGGACGACTATTGCTACCCTTTTTAAAAATATATTATACGTGTCATGCCAACATTGTAGACATATCCATTTGTTTGTGTCTTTACCTCCGTAAAGAATACACTCATTACGATAAACATGATTTGATATGTACTAAACACCCAACCTTTTCAATATTTTCTTTTTCTCTTTACAACTATCGAGGAGGGAAATGAAGTACAATATTTTCTAATAACATGTAATTAGAGAGAAATTTAAATGTTCACTGTCATTAAGCATGCACACAGTCTATTTTCATTGTTGATTTTGGCAAGATTCATTAAAATATAAGGGAATTAATAGTTAGTTATATTAACAGTGTTAAGAAACATGTATGGCATGCCATGCATTTCTTTCATGTTGTACAATAACATGGTTGTATTCAGATGGGTATAGTTTGACCCATGTCCAAAGAGAGATGGGGTGGAAGCAGACTTCAGTATTTTGAATAAGGTATCGATGATATGAACATCATCCATCAGCTCATATTATTGGAATGGATCTAATAACATTTCCTTAAGGCATGGGTATTTCAAAATAAATCATCCATACAATTTTTTTTTTCCCAACATTTGAAGAGCTAGTGCTACTATATATGCTATAAATTGGCGACTTAGGATGTAATGGAAATTGAATAGCTGGTTGATCCAACTATGCCTGATATGTTTACTCTCCAAGTTGTTCTCATTTAGTGGCCTTTTCTTGAGTTGTCATTGTAGTGGGGTGCAACAATACATGGTAGATATGTTGCTCTTCGTCTAAACCATGCTTGCAAAAATATTGAATATCAAATTAATGGTATTAGTAAACACAATGTATTTGGTATGTTCACACATTAGAACAAACATTTATTAGAAGCACGGACATAGTTTTTAATACACATGCAACCAATCACTTTAGAAAAAATGTGTCAAATAAAACAAGAAATTAACATTAATTCCATTGAAAATCCAATAATGTAATAAAGTATGATGGTTTTCTTACACCCGAAGGTAGTTCCAATGCAACCCACCATTGGTGAGTGGTTAGTGGTGAAAACACATTATATTTTATTAATAACCCATCAACATGGTTCATACTACATATTCCACGCACAAAAAAATAAAAAGATTGATGCCTTTTTTTTCATAAAGAATAGGCTTTGTCATTGAAGTGTACCTCAAATGAACAATTTGCATTAAATGATCAACACCTACAACTATTCATGAATCTTGCAATGTTTCCATGAGTGTATGGGTGAACATCCATTATAATAGTGTCTTCCTTTCAATATTTTTTGAAGTATAACCATCCTTGCACATAATATAGATGGAAATGATATGTTTGTATTTAACAATATTCAAGTAATAAGATCATTAGTTATAAATAAGACTTCAAAATGACAGAAGTGCAACTGACTAATTGGAAGGAACAAACACATTTGAAAGAATAAACAACCTAAGATTTGCGACATCTATATTAGATTTGGAAATCAAGTAATTATTACCACAAAAGGGAATTCAGTCCCAACATGGGGCATATGTAAAGAAGATGACCCAACACCTTACAAAGAGTGATCGTAATAGGTTTGGTATTTACTTTGTATTTATATAGGAAGAGAGAAATCATTTCATTCCTCTAATAACTGAAATGAGCTTGGTGTGTACTTGGACATTGTTACTCTCAGGCTTAGACAAATGTTTGGACCTCTTGGCAGCTGAGATGTTTTGGGTAGAGTTGATATCATATCTTGGCTCACAAAATCTCTTGGTTGAGTTGAGAGAAGGGGATTAGTTGGTCAATTTCAATCAAAATATAGTCGATTTGGCTTCCAACTTTTCAAAAAGGGAACACATGGAAGTGTTCCTATGTGTCTTTTGTATATTATTTTTCGGATCCTTGAAAGTAGTGGGAGGTCTCAACTATCAACTTGGTGTAGTAGGTCATTAACATAATTGCACAATGTGACATGTTGATAGTTCAACTTTAACCCTTTACATTATGAACAATGACATAATATTGGGGTACCATAAAAGAGATCTAACTCATGGTGAGGTATCGTTGGTCTAAGATGGTTGCTAGAGGATGCCATGCTACAATTGGTGGGGCATAATGGATCTACATTTTCATCTACCATCTGCCAACAATATCTTGCTCTAGTTAAGAGTTTGGGGTTTTTTTGTATAGGTTGTACTAGTGGAATATTATGTGCATTTGAACTCGATCATGAATCAAGATTCCACAAAATCAATGACAATTATTCAAATTCACATGGAAAAGTGGCATATATTCAATAGATAATAAAAATATAAATTAAATCCCAACTTTCTACAAAGGGCAAGAGAGAACATTATTGACTTGGAATGATATGGAATGAGGGATTTGAAAGACCAACCAATTGATATTACCATATCTTTTCCCTTGCATTTGATCCAAAACCATAATCAATACGTATTTACATCTAACATCAAATAAACTTGTAAGGCTTTTTTAAAGTGATCTTTGCATTTAAATATATTAGGCGCATTGTTGCACCTAAATTTGTTGCACACTGAACACAACCTATCGTTGAAACCTTTGTACAGTACAATTTGTGTAGTTTTACACTTCCATTTTTGAAATTTGTCACTCTAATGCATCTAATGTAATTATAATACACTAGTGCACCTAAAACTAAAGGATGCATTGCATGCTAAAAAATACATTTAAAAAATAAATACATTTAAAAAAATAGCATGTTTTTCATCGATGCATTGGAAAATAAAACCAAAAGAAGAATGATAATTTCATTTTATAAAATTGAGTGAAACAAAAACCTACTCCTTTGTTGTGCCAAAAGTTAGAGGGGATACTTATGTAAGAGACATTTACTAAGTAAGAGATTGGTGTTGACATATCTTTTGAAGAAAATAATTTGTAAGGGGTCAGCGTGGGCTACATACAAATCTAGGGATGATAAATTTTAGGTATGTAACTGCATTCTCTTCATCTGCATTTTCCCCTCCATTGATTCACAAATTTCCTGAAAATTTATTTTAATCCTATTCATATTACAATGCATTTCAACATAATATAAGAGTTGAATATACCTTTAATATTGTAAAACCTACCTTTATTGTTGCTTCCCTCTAGTTTTTTGTAGCCACAAACCATAGCATTAGGTATTTAGTCTCTTTATCCTTTTACAATGATATTTTTTTGGGGGGCTTAAGGTATTGGTTGATTATGGTGTTTGTTGATCTCGACAATGTTTTTCATGTAAAAAATATTGTTAATGGATTGGGCCTCCCATTGCCTTGGATTCAAAACCTTGTCCTTGACAATTAAAAAATACTTTTAGTTTGTGTGATGTGTATTTATACAATGTCAACACAACAATGCGCTTATAATTTTGTAATGCATAATTTGGCACAAAATCTTGCAAGAGACTTAGTGCAATGGTTTTGTATTGGATACATGATGCTCCTTAAAGACATAAATGCATTGGTGCATATCACTATAATATGCACATTGATGCACATCACTATAGAAATTCATAATGATAAACATTAAAATTTTTTAGAAGCTTGTTAAATTTTTAAGCCAAAGTTCTTTACTTTGTAAAATGTATTTCGTAATTTGCATATTTGATTATAAGGTCTTTTGTTGATATAAGTTGGTTAATAGAAGATTATAAGAGAACACTTACTTTAATGTGCATAAAGGAAGCATATCCAAAGAAGAGAACATGGAAACTACTTGAAGTTTTAATATATATAGGTGCTTATTTTGAATTATCTATGGGTTGAAATGATATGCATGGGTTAACATGTGATGATAAAGAGCACAAAATTGAAGAATATTGATACGATTGTTAACATGAAAAATTGGATCAAAAGATGATTAACAAGAACTTTTTTTTTGAATTTTTACTAATAATGTATTTAACAATAATAGTAAACAAGTTTCAAACATTCAATTTTGCATATATTGAATATTATGTAGGCAACCTCAACTATGAAATAGAAATCCCACTTAAGAAGAAAAAATTACAGGGGATCTAAATGATAGTGAATTGGTCATTAGCTCATTCGGAGTTACACTGCAAGTTAATGATAATGCCAATTTTATTGTACTATGAGGGATATAGTGGAAATAATGTATATAATTTTTTCACTTATAGTACACAAATCAATGATCTAGTGAACAAGGATAATTTCAGGGGTGAAATTTAGCTCATAGGCTATTTTTAGGGGGTTTTCTCGAAAAAAAGATTCGCCATTTTTCAATTTTTGAAGCCGTGTTTCGCCCAATTTTTATGGGGTAAACTTTTTTCACCCTAAAAATGGCCAAATTATTATCTAAACGATATAAAATCCTTGGAAATTCAAATATGTTTTGAAAAATATCGCCAAACATTTAATAGTTGGTGTTTTAAGAATTGGTGAGATTCGCCAACATTTATACACTTTTAAATAAGCATGGTTCCTTAAAATCATCCCTGCTAGTGAATCCAAGAACCATATTATGTTTAAACTAAAACGAGTGTTTTCATAGCAATGGGCATGATGTGAGATTTGCAATAGCACAATTGTACAATAACAATAAAAAATCATTTCAAAAAATTATTCAATAAATGTGTTTTTCTATAATATGCATATTCTAGTCCAAAAAAAATTAACAAATAAATATTCTTGTTATTTTTATTGTTCTTGTTTTTAAGGAAGATTAAGAAAATGAAAAATATTGAAAGAGATGATATGTAAAACATGTTAGTAGGATGTTCAAAAAAGTGTATGAGGATATGGTCAAAGAAATAAGAATATTTGAATCACACGATGAACTATTCCAACAACAACATGCATCAAACTTATATAATTGTTGATGTTTTATACGTACAGTCAATGAGTTTGATCATACATGAAATACTCATATTCAAATTTTTTTGTTATGAAAAATAAAACAAACTAGAATCCATTCATTACATATGATGGAACAAGAAGGAATAAAATGGTTAATTGCAAAATTTGTGAGAAATAATTTCCTTTTTTCGTAACATTTCATATTTGTTGTGATATTTATATATAATTAACCTACAAATTTCCACGGATGTTTTCTACAAGGTGCTCACATACAAAGAAGAGCCATCCAACCATTTGATAGGCATTTGATTAATTATGGGTTGTGAGCATATAATGGAGTATCAACAATTAATTGAACAATTTGTAAGTAACTACGTTGTATTACATCCCCTATTTTATAATTTTATATTTTTTTTAACAAGAGCTATATTTGATTTGAAATAAAGCCATGGCTAAACAATCCAACAAAGCAATGCATTAAATAATATAGGTCCATTTAGTGTTCCAAAAAAATCCCTATTCTTCTACATATATGGGATAGCTGAAAGTACTATGATTACTACATTATGATTGGAATGAAAAATACCATACAAAATCCTAACAAAAACACATATCTCCAATCCATGGATTAAAAAGAAATTGTATTTTAAAAGGAACATGCCCATCGTGGGTTGTAATCTTGCGACCAACTTGAATGTCAACTAACTAATTCAGAGCTTGGAGTGTCTCATGTTGAACTGTCTCTTCTTCTATTTTCAACATGTGTGCTATCCCATATAAACCTCAAGTATGGAGGTGCTGCTGTTGAAAGCTGTCCTTCCCCTGCCAATATTTTCTAGTTTTTTGAGCCGTCCTTCTCCTGCTAATATTTTCCAGTTTTTCAATTTCCCTATTCTCCTGTGCAACTCCCTCTTTTCTTCCATTTCCTCCAATATTATATTGTTGTTTCTTCCCAAGATTTTTGATGTTAATTGAGACTCAACATTTTTCATTTTTTGGTGCCACAAGTGCATCTCAATATCATAATTTTGCTCCCAATATTTCTTCCATTTGTTCCATTTTCTTACATACAATCGATGGAATTCTTGACTCTCCTTTGTATTTCTCTCACAACATATAACACCCTTGTGTATTTCTAAAGTTTCACATAAGCCACACTTGTTTGAATGGACATGGGATTCCATAACTTATAAAATGACATGGATTCCACTACAACTTCCCAATATTTTGATACTAGGACTAGTGAGGGGGTTCTCGCTTCCTTTGTTCATAGACAACAATAAGGGTTACTAGAATTTGACGAGCTAGGACACTAGACTCTATGTGGACAATAAACATATAATACATAAACACACGAGGATTCCAAGACTTGGACAATGATAAATCCTACATCATGCTTCTAGTCCCATCGAATCAAGTGTAATAAATACACTTTGATTTATAGAGATGTGAAGAGATATAAATATTGCGAGGAATAATAGAAGCTTTGTCTCCATGATCCTTCGACACTGCCACTTATATTTTTCTCTCAAATGCATTTAAAATTTACACATGGAGGCTAAATTCTCAAGGGAGGTGGAATCAAACCATCCCCCCCATGTCTTCATTAAGTTTTGTTTCCCTAACCTTGTGGCTAAATTGGATTGTTTGTTTTCTTGGGCATTGAATTTTCTTAACACCCAATAAAAAAACTATAAACTCAAAACTGTTAATTAAAATTTGCATTCTCAAGGCAGGTATGTTTAGAACTAAATCTTTTGGACTAAACCCATGGAACATGTAACATATTATGATTGTGAGATCACCTATCAAGGTAATTAGCTTAACCCCTAGTTCTATTAGAATCACTAGAGTTTGATATAGAGATAATATATTTGTTTGGTTGATGGTTTCCTTGTCTAAACCCCAAGCAAAGGTTGTTTCTTAATTTCCCTTGAGAATACTAATGATCCCCTGCACCTACCTCCTTTGGGTTTCCTTTTCAAACCCTCGTAAAAATCATTCCTATCAAAATTTCTTGATGCCTTCCAAGATTGAAATTATTTCTCTATCATTCTAAGCTACAACATATTTGATTTCTTTGGTCTTCCCATTTAGATTTTGGTATTTTTTGATCCCCCAAGATCACATTTTTGAGCCATTATATCTCCTCTTCTTCCAATGTTAATATATTTTGATTCACTATTACTGTTTCTCATATGGTTTTTGATAAAAGACCTCGGGATTCCATTGCTATTGTGCAAGGGTATATGAGTTCATTGTGGAATACCACCTTGTTCCTTGCTAACCATATTTTATAGCACAAATATTTTAGGGATTCCATCCACACTCTTTTCAACAATGGTTTGTTCTCAAAAGTTCCTTGGTAATTTTTATTCCATGTTTGGAACATTCCCATCTAGTTTTGTGGCATATACACTTGATGATCCAAATTTGAAAATGCCAGTTGCTAGAGTTTCTTGGTATATTCACATTCTAGGAAGAGGTGCTCTAAATTTTCTTTGTCCTTCAAACAAAGACAACATTGAGAATGACCTTAAACACCCCTCTTTTAAATATTCTTTGATGTCAACATCTTTCCAGGAGACATGATCCAACATTAGTTTTTTACTTCTGGAAAGCAATATCCATCTATATTGATTTCCATATTGCTAATTTAGGAATTTGGGTCTATTCTTCGATTTTTAACTTGTATCAATTTTTTTAATGTATATCTATTTTCTTGGTTTCTCCATCCCCCTTTTTCCTAATTCTCCCTAATTATTGGAGAAGCTCCATTGAGTTTACTCAATAACAACTTCCATTCATAATGTAAATGCTTTGGAATGACATGTTTCCTCCATCCTTTCTACAAACCTATTGCTTGATCATTCCATTTTGATAGATTTCTCAGGACTTTAATATGAATCTCTTGCACCCATATTTGCATATCCGAGATTTGAACATGGTGCTTCAACAATAGTTTCCCAAGGATACCATCCTCCTAGATTTGAATATGGGACATGTTTCCAAGAACCTAGGATAACCCTTGTTGAATGATGTGGGAAACCACTCTATACATTCACCAAATTGGATATCCCTTTGTCTCTTGTATTTGTTGATCTAAGCATCTCAATTGGCCCACCTATTTTTTTTTATGAATTATCAATTTCCACCATGATTTGCCGCAAGAGATCAATCTCCATAATATATTTACACCTATTTCTAGATTCATGCTTTGAGGATGTTTTATTTTGAACCCTCTAGATTCCATAAGATCCCAAATTGTATTCCATCTTAGAAGATGTAATTTATTAGTCTTTCTCTTACCCCCTTTCCATAGAAACTTACATTTTGCTTTCCCAAGTTGTTGCATCACTCCTACTAGTGTCAAAAGAGTTTATCCTTGATTTAAGTGCATAGACAAGATGATTGGTTCTATTAAAATAATCCTTCCTACTATGATAGGCCAATGTGTACCCCATTGTTACATTATTTTACGGACATTTTGTATAATTTGTTGTCAATCCAAATATTTGGGAGATCTAAAAGTGATTTGCATCCCTTAATACTTGAAGGTTGTCCACTTCTCCTCACATGGGAAATCAGGATATTTGGAAATGGATGGAAGAAGAGAATAAGAAAATTCCAGCCATAAATATTGCTCCTACTTTTTTTATTAACCTTCTTGAAGCATTAGAGATTTAAGACTCCCTTGAATCAACTATTGTAATCATGCCCCCTTAAAAGCAGGGTATAATCAACAAATTGGGAGTGACTCATTTTGATGACCCCTCAAACCATAGAAATGTTTGGAAGATTGCTTGTCAATATTTCTTATTCCATTTTTCTATTATGAGAGTCTACCATAATGATATAAAGTAATGGGGAGAGAGGTCCTCCCCGTGTCAACCATCTTCTTCTTTGCAATAAATAAGTTGGCCTTCCATTTACAAGAGGAGCTATCAAAGGACTTCCTATGCATGCTTTAATACAATTTATAAATAATAAGAAGACACATTTTCTCTCATAACAAGGTAAAGAAAAAAATTCCATACCTATTTAAAAGCATTCACCATATCTATTTTAATGATCACAATTTTTTCTTTATTGCTTCTACTTGGGTGGGTTTCCTCCTGGACAAGAAGGATGTTATATATAATTTGTATTCTCTACACAAAACCTCTTGGATTTTTAGAGATATCATAAAGGACCTTTTTAACTGTATTGGATTTGATTTTGGTCAGAATTTTCTATACTATGTTACACAAGGAAATATGATGAAATCTAGAAAAAGAGAAAGGATTAGATTCTTCACAAAACCTCTATTACCTCGTCTTATTCAATATCATTAGTTGGTTCCATATTGTTTTCGGGAGAGACTAATTGTAAAATCCCTTGAAGCATGAGTTGAATGGTTGGCGGTTCTTCCTCCACCATCACACACATATATTTGAAGTGCATAAAAACCTCTTGTTTAATTTTTTTCATACTCTTGTTTAATTATTTTACACCATTTTTTTTTTGTTTGGATTTAGTTTGTGTGAAAAAATAAACTATTTCTATCTCCATCCTTGAGACATAGGATGTGAGACTTCAATCTCCAATGCTCTTCCTTCTTCCTAAAAGTTGTATGTATTCTCCCACATAGAGTTATCTCCTTAAGTGCATTTGGATATTATTGTGTTATGTCTTGTTTCTCCATCCTTCATTGAAAGTTTTCTAGCTGTTGATATAACTCTTTTATCTCAAAATTAAGTTCTTTGAAGTTTTCTTGTGCCCACTTTTCAATGTCTTGTTTGTTAAATTGATTTTTTCTTCCCAGATAAATAATGGTGACCTTAGAACATGATTTTACAAGCCTTCTAGGTACTATCCATACCATCCCTATATTGTAGTTATAGGGGGTTAAATTTTAAGGGAAAAGGGTCATATTTCTAAGATGCTAGAAAGAAAGGGAGATAGGTTTGTGATATGAGACTCTTGGTGAGACTGTTCCTGATGTTATATCTAGTTTGTCCAACAATAGTTCACTATTGATGAGAAACCTATCCAATCTAGAAATTATGAGTCTAGGTCCAATTCTTCAATTTCACTAGGTATATTTCCCATTCTTTGGTTTTATATCCATCAAATCCTCCAGTCTCTCTCTAATTTGGTTCCTTATTATACTTCTTCCTCTTTTTTATTTTGACATGAAAATCAACTAGAAGTCCCCAATCATGATACTTTGTTGGAATGAAATAGTCTCTTTCATTTCCATAAGAGTTTCCCAACATCTTGATTTCTCTCTATGAACCATCAATGCATATACATTGAAAAATTGCTTGTGCTATCTAGTATTATTATCTATAATATCTATGTATATTTAGCATTGAGTGATTTTTTATTCAGCTAAACAAACTGTATTTGACCCATAATGTACAAATTACTCTACACGCCTCCTTGGATTTTGTTACTCCACATCGATTGGTTTTCCATATTTTATTTACTACAACTAATGGCTCTCCCACATCAAAGTTTAGTCTCATGTATGAGTAGGATGGCTAACTTGTCTTATTTTATTAGATATTGCAAAGCTTATGTTCTATATTTATTGCTAAGACCCTTACAATTCTAGGAGACAATAATAATTATTTCCTTTGAGAAGGTTTAGAACTACCACCATGATACTCATTCGATTGCATATGAATTGTTGAAGTTCTTATTAATTGAAATTTTACTTTTCTCCTACGGAGCTCTCAATAGTTGTTTGGATTCCTAGACTTTTTCTTTATTTGCTTCTTCCTTTCCCTCTCTCTTTTTGCAGATTATCTTCCTAGTTTCTTAGGAAGGTGGTCATTTTCTTCCTTTTCCTCTCGTAGTTGTTGTTGATACATTTTCCTTTTTACTACTCAATTAGATTTAAGGGGTTGTTTTTTTGGGGATGATTCCTCTTCTACATGATTTTATTCAAGAGGGTTGTTCTGAGGTGTAAATAGAGATTCCATCTATGAATCCATGAAGATAGGCTACAAGGAAATATAAGTGTTTAATTCAGGGAATAATGAGAAGCCAATGGAGAGGGAATGAGAGGAGAGGGTTTTGACTAAGGACTAGAAAGAGGGATTAAAGTAGTGTGTGAGATGAGATTGGATATTGGAAGGGTTTGGAGAGGGATATGGAATGGGGAAACAAACAACAGTAAAGGAGGGTTTAGAAGGGAGGTTTGAGGGGAGATTTGAAGTATAAATCCAAGGGTTTGATTCTAGATGAGAAAGCATGCCATATCTATTTTAAGATGGGACTACTTTCCATTTTTATTCCTCAATGAATCTCACTACTAGGAAAACACTTTCTAGCAGATATTTTGCGGAACCTCTCCAAACAAAGTCTCATTTATCCGTTTCTAGAGGAGGACCAATGATCGAAGGTTTTAGTAGAGTTTTTTCATCAATGATTTTAAAAATATTAGACCACACTAGTGTGCTTCAAACACATATGAATCAGTTCTCTAAATAATACAACACACTGATTAGTACATAAAAGCTCTTTCCCTTATTGAAAAAATATGTATATTTTTATTTTGCATAAGAACTAACCGTTGCTCCACAAGCATAAAAATTCCCAAGTGTGACTCATCTTCACGAGCACCTTGGTGTGCTAGATAATATAACACATTGATGCATGATAAAATATTTTAATAAAAAGTTGGATTTTATTTTTAAAATATTAAAAAGGACTCTAATGCATTAATGTTTTGAAAAATATCCATGACATATGTATATGTGTGTGTGTGTGGTTTACACCCGATGATCGAGCCGCTAAATACACAAAAATAATCCAAGGGGGCCCACCCGGAGGGGCCTCACCCTGTTGGGATATTTTTGGAGCCTATCCTAAAACCAACCTGGGTGCCTGACCCCGAAGGACCCAGAGAAAAATGAATCCCCGACTTCAACCTTATTTGTCTTCGACTCGGAAGATCCAACCAAGTTAGCTACCCCTCAAGGACACACACACACACATGCACGGCACACTAGATAAAATATAATATAAAAAATCAGTTATTTTAAATAGGATTTGGTGTGTTTTAATTTACAAAATGCCCTGGTGTGTATAGGTATATGGAGCACCACATGTACTAATCAGGATGCGATGCACACAAATATTTTTTTTTTTTTGTTGTAGTTTTAACACTTTACTGGTGCACCTTTGCCATATAACTGCCTCGATGTGCCTAAATAAAGAAAAGCAATGACCGATGATTGAATTTTTAATAATATAAATTAGCTTTTTATTTAAAAAATTAAAATAGAGCCATATGCATTTTTATATACAAACTACACTAAATTTGCATACATAGGTCAACAAAGCATCAAATATACCAACTAGTCGTCACACTTTTACCAAATAGCTAGTGCACCCTATAAAATCACACGCCTTGGTGCATTCTTTTGAGAAGTGTATTGGGGTAGTGTAAAATAAAAAAATTACCGAATACAATTTCATTTTTACAAACTATACAGTGCTCTAGACCACCTAAGAATTGGTATGAATCCTCTTGATTTGTTCGCGTCGTTTTTAGTGTTGTCAACCTGCCATATTCCTTTGATAAGAATGATTACGACAGTTTATTCCAAATTTTGGAAAACAATAAAACATTTTATTTGTTGAGTATGTGGAAACCATGCCTACTTGATGTGGAAGAGATTATGTAAACTCCTTATTACCTCCATATTTTCATTTTTAATGGATTAAAATTTAAAATTAACATTTAATTTCCAATTCTTTTTATTCTTTTAAAAATTTATACGTGGTGTGGTTGATTTGTTCGGATGACAACAAAAAATCATGTAATGTGTCAAGTAAATATACAGTACGCACTAGACATTGTGAACTAAATTGCACCGGTAACAATGCAATGGTATTGGAATGTATCAACAATACATTTTAAAATATTCAGTGTCCCTGTGGTATAATGCATTGTTTGCACCACTTACGGTGCTTTATTGTAATATACACACTCACGATGGTGCAACATTGTTTTACTAGCGCACATGTATATTTAAGAAATAAAAATATGAATGATATGTTTTATTAAGACAAATGCATTGGTTGTGTTGGGGTGTGCACTGCATTTTAGTAACAATGCACAAGCAATATTTTTAATGTACTATTGTCAAATCTAGTGTGCCATGAAAACATTGGCATACTATTGACAATGCCTATCATATAATTTAACACAATGTAATTTGACAATGCCTATCATATAATTTAACACAATGTACATGGCGCGAAATAGAGAATACACCACACCACAAAGTTGTACATATTTAAAAAAAATTATCGGTGCATTCTACTATCAACACACCATACACCATGCGATAAATTTCCACTCATTAAGCACCTTTAGTAGTGCATATTTGATAATTACTCACATTGTAATTCACGTGTCTTTGTTTGTCTACACCGATGACTATAATTTTTGTTTATTCAAAATTCTTGGTGCGCCTATGAATGGTGCATTACTTATTGATACACAATGTTAATAGTGTGTTATTATTTTTAGGCGTGCCAAGTTTTTAAAAACAATAAAAATTGGACAATCAAACTAGGCTAGTGCAAATCAATAGGGATACACCGGTTAATATGAACTTTGTTATTATTGGTGCACCGTGATTGATGGGTTATGAGTTTTGATGCACTGTGTGGGGTGTGGTAAGGATTTTTATGCGTTTGTGATGGTGCATTAATGTTGTTAGAGTGCACCGATTAATGTTTTTACAGTTTTTTTAATATTTTGATAAATAAAAAATAGTAATTAAAATTTTTATTTTAATTATGTGTGTGTCCTAATACATTAATGTTGTATGTTAATAAGAGAGAATAGTGACTATAATATACCAAAAAATTATATTACCATTATTATACATATTAGTTCATTTATTAGTAGTTAGGTTAATTATTAGCTGGTAATTTATTAATGCGACATGTCTAATAGTGAGAAGACATGTCCCTTCACTATCAGGCCATATATAAATATTGGCCAATATATTTTTATTAACATCATCAATTATTATTAAAAATATTATCATAATATTTGAAAGAAGGTTCTTTTCAAGTGGTATCAAAGCTCGATCATCCACCATTATCCATTGTCCATCTTTTCCATTCTCTCTCTCTTCATCCCTCAATTTCTCCCCTCTTCTCCCATCCTTGTGATTCACTCCATTCTCATCCTTTCAATTCTCCAATCCTAAGAACCTCTAACTCCCTCACACAATCTTCACACCCCCCACTTTTGCACTTAACCCCCCTACTCCATCTTCCCACTCACTACTGCTTCCACTACACTCCCGCGAACCAACCTCTACTGCTTCCACGCACCATCCTACGCTTAAATCCATGTTTCTTACCTCACTAACTCTCAACCTATAGCCACATCCTTCTACACCATCCTCTTTCACTTGCACTCCAGTTACTCTCCACCCTTACCCTTGCACATGCACCTTACTCCACCTCGTCCAACACTCTTCCACCACTACCCTCCATGCATTATTTTTTTCCCATGCAAATCACCCACCACATTATGCTGCATACCCTCTACCCTATCCCATTCACCACTTCCACTTCACAACCCTATCTCCTACTTTGTATTACCCCTCAGACACCCATGTACTTTGTATCCCCCTTCAAAACGTTTTGTGCCACACAACCCTCTCCCTGCACACTTCCCCACCCGTGCTCTCCTACTCTCCTACACTTCGTTCCCCCTTTCAATATGCGCTCTCCATTCCATCACACTCATCCCCAAGAATCCTACACAATCACCTCCCTACCCCTCTAGTTGCACTCTGCATTTGTTGCACCATTTCCATCACCATCCAACATGCACTGCACCGACGCCCTCACACCATTGTCCCCTCCTCCCATTGCTAGCCATGCTCCATATAATGTTGATCCTTATCCCTTCTCTCACGCCCCCTACATTGCTGTACTCTAACCGCCTACACACCCTCTCTCCTTTGAAAACCAAATTTCTCTATTACATGACCATTCCATTAAAAAATCATATTATTATTATTATTATTATAATATTTTAAATTCGTAAAATGATTAAAACCATCATTATTATTAAATTAATTAATAATAATGATTTAACCCTTGTCACTATTAGAAGTTATGTATAATAATAATATTATTATTAATTCTTAATAATGATAATAATAACTATCACTATTATACTTTCTAATAGTTAATTATTTTTAGATAAATATCTCCCGCTCTCAATAAATTTTTGACTAAATGTTAGAAATAAGCGAAATGTGGAAAAAACATGAGGAATAACTTCTGCATATTCAAGAAGAAATAAAAGAAATGATAAAAAACCATAAATAAAAACAAAAATAAGGAATTAATAACAATGATGGCATCAATCAAAGTGATGAAAAAAGAAGCGAAAAAAGAAAGCTAATAACCAGGTCGAAAACTAAACCAAGAAGAGATATGATTGATGAAGATGAAGTTGAGGAAGATGGTAAAGACTTTATAGTAAAAAAGAGCAATCACAAAAACAAAAAAGAATACATGGTGGAGCATATGAAAAAAAGAGAGAAATATAAGTAAATCATGAGGATCACACCATGGTGGACCATTTGACGTCAAAGGTAAAAAATGATCCAAGTCTGAGGGAAAATCCCATTAATCAAACAATAAACCCTCATTACGAGATGAGGTAGTTCAAAATTGCTATTGCACCGAAGATAGAAGAAAAACAAAAATCAGATCGATAGACTCCTTATATCCCCTCTTATCGAAGGATCATGGCATTAGACCTAAGGAAGGATAAGAACCAATGTTTAAAAAACAAACTCAAAATTCGATGCCATGTCATAAATATGCATATTTACCAGAAATTAGTTGCAGCTTCACACAAGGAACACAAGTGAGTGGCATATATTTCCACACAACTTTGAACTCTATAAAAATGTCTAGTGAAACTCTAGAAAAAAGATGAATTAGAATCCATGTTGAGATCCCAAACTATAGCCAAGGCCATTATGAGGAAGATAATAGTGACGATGAAGAAAATAAAGTTGTAGAGGACGTAAATGAAGTCCAAAATGTGGAAAATCAAGGTGGATATGGACAAGATTTTGATGGGAATTACAATAACAAAAATGAAGATACAAATACACGAGGTATTCATGAACATGATGTCGACGACGTTTGTAAAGAAGATGAATATCTCAAACATTATAATAATGAAGCACAAAATATTGATAATTATGAAGATGATGTCAACAATAATTATGGAGGAAATGAAGTTGTAGAAGAGAACAATGATGAAAATAAGGAAATGAAAATTATACTAATCACGATAATGTAGAAGATAAAGATCCAAAATATTCTTCAAGACATGAAGATATAGCCGATCTATGAAAATTTTATCATAGGATGATCTCAAAGCAAAAACAAACCTCATAATGTTTAACAAAGATCTAAATGAAAAATCGAGAAGAAATTGCATGCAATACACTAGTGAAGTAAAACTCAGAATGGTTTTACTTTACAAGATATTTATCCACAATAAGAGAGTAGTAAAATAATGTTACATCTAAGATAATTCGTTATCCTCTGATGGCATTCAAATTCCACTAAATAGACAGGATTATTTTGCATTGAATCCATCTCCATACAAGAACTAGTGACCAATCATGACAAGATCCGGTTAACTAAAAGTGGTTGGTGCATGAGGGAGACACTAGGGAGATGAAATAGGGATATGGAGCTGCATGAGTTGATTGGTAGTGGTCATTGAGGCTTATAATCACTCTACTCAAGGAATACATGAAGAAGAGTCAGTTAACTAGGTGAGACTGGGGGACAAGACACCTTAAATCAAGGATCTAACTGAACTGACTCCTAAAATCATGCATGGGGGTGCATAAGGTTCTAAGAAATAGGGATAAGGCACATGAGTGGATAGAGAATGCCAATAATGAAAAAATTAAGTACTAGGGGGTCAACGACATAGTCTAGGTGCTAGGAGCCTCAAGTAATGATGCATGGACAACATGACTAATGCATGGCTAATGCATGTCCAAGGTCTAGATGGATTAAGTGTTCCAACATGATCTGCATGATGTCGCAATTCAATTTGATCAAGAATATCAAGAACAAAAGGATTCCAAGAAACAATTGGAGAACATATTGTCAGATAAAGACAAAGAAATAAATTGTTTGAAAATTATTAATCAAACATGATTGATTGAAATAAAAAAATTTAAAAACTTACCATTATAGATAAGGAGACCATAACAAGTGAAAACAAATATTCAACATTATTTGAAGATCCATTGATCATCACCAAGGAATCCATATGTCATCTAGAAAATAGTGACATATCAGAGCATGAAAAAATATCAGAGATCAACACGATGACACAAATTAATCATGAAAATATTAAATTGGAAATTCAGAAGAGTCCTCCTTATAGCCATTTCATTTTTATTTATAAAATTTTATGCACACCTTGCATGGATAAATTTGAATGGAAATGTGAACAAATGTTTCAACAATTATTGAATCACAGTGGTGCAGGTGGGTCGATCACAACCAACCCCAACCAACACTTCCAGGATCTAGGGGCTCCTACACATAGTAGGACTGCCCAATTTTATCCTAATGGCCAAATTATGCTCTAAAAATTGCCTCCCCTCATTTCTTCCTATGTAATCGTTGTTCTGCAACTCTAGTTCCGCAACAGAGTTTCTGTAATCGGATTGCAGGATGCAGGATCTCGAATACCCAACGTTGTGTTCCACAAATCTCCTTTTGCAACGACCTTCCCACAAGAGGGCTGCGGGATGTAGGATGCCAACTTCCCAAAGTTTCTCCCCCGCAACTTCCTCTCCACAACTTTTCCTCCGCAATTCTCCTAGCCTTCAGATATTTGCGGCCTTCACTCTGACCGTCGATCTACTTTTGGTGTGGACCTCTCAGATCTCTACGGATCTGTTAAATTCCTTGCAACTTCCATTGCGGCTTCTTCTGGACTGTCAGATCTTTATCTGCGGACTCAATCTCAACAATTCATTCTCTGCAAAACTTTTCAATGGCAGAAAATATGCGGGTTGCATTGATTGATCATGGAATTGATCAATTCAGCCTGCAATTGTCCCAATTCTTTAGCCTAACACTCTTATGCATGCATCTACACTCTACTTCAACTATTCAAGCAAGAAATTGATGTGTGAATACAGTAACTTCTCAGAAATACACAAATGTTCAAGAAAACGCCAAAGTCGGCTTTGTAAGACACACAGTTCAACACAATACATGCATAAAGGCTAACAACCCAACAAACACACGATTAATCCTTCTATTAAGAAATCAAAGGAAAATGCACACAACTTGGATCTCTCTTCTTTCGACTCTTCAAAATATTTACAAGTAGGAATAAAACACAAGTATGTCCTCTCTCTGCAAACTCGAAATTCTAAATACTGAAGAGTAGAACCCTCTTTGCATCTCTAAACTGTCTATTTATGCTAAACTGCTATTCCTATCTTGGGTGGTATTGCAACTGAAAAAAACACTACGACGCATGATGAAAACATCCTTGTCTAAAACAAACTACCGGTAGCTTGATCTCCACGTAGGGAGTTGTGATCCGTAATGATTCCCTACGCCGCTAATCAGATTATGACTCATCACAAAATGGTTACAAAATATGCGACACCATGTGACCAACTCATCACATTGCTGGCATGCCATGATGCTCCTGCATGAGACCTGCAAGGTAGAAAAAATTATGAACCCCTGTTCATTAGATCAGCTATGGTGAAACCCTTGGCTTCCAACTCTACAGCACTCATCCAAGTAGAATCCTCTGTTGGTTGCTTCTTCCACTTGACAAAATACTCAAGATAGTCCTTCTTCCTTGTTCTCTTTACCACTTTAGTGTCCAGAATGGCATCAACTTCCAATGGTTGTGCCACAGGCATCTTCCTCACCCATTGCAAGTCTTCAGTAGGATCTTCACCTTCTGTAAAGGTTCCAGTGTCACCTACTACATAAGGATATAGATATGCAACATTAAAGATTGGTGAAATACCCACTCCTGTAGGCATCTCCAACTCATAAGCATTTGCTGAATTTTTTTTCACTATTCTGCAGGGTCCAATCTGCTTCATCTTTAGCTTGTTATACTCTCCTTTTGGAAATATGTCTCGCTTTAGATACACTAAGACCAAATCCCCTACTTCATAGTTCCTTTCTCTCCTTTTGGAATCTGCTCTGGCCTTGTATTTGGTGTTACTTTGTTGTACCCTTGCTTTCACTTGCTCCTGGAGTTCACTGATCCTTGTAGAAAACTCTTCACCATCATCACTTCCCTTCTAGAAATGACCTAAGTCACGGAGTTCACACACTCCTCTCGGATGCATTCCATACAGAATTTGAAATGAACTCATCCCTGTACTCCTGTTTGGTGAATCATTATAGGAAAACTCAGCTTGATCTAATACTCTGTCCCACTGGTTAGGACTCTCTCCAATCAAACTTCTCAACATGTTTTCCAGACTCCTATTGACTACCTCTGTCTGTCCATTAGACTGTGGCTGATATACTGAACTAAAATTCATCCTGGTACCCAACTTCTTCCACAAGGTCCTCTATGTTGTTCAGGAATAAACACCCTTGTAACCTAGGGTCTGGGGTTACCGACATACTTCTAAAACTTGTAGACAATCAGCTTTAAAGTACAGAAAGGAAATAGGAAGATGTGTTGGACTCATCCGATTAACGACGTTTGATCCAAGATTTCTCTTCTCCCGCTCTGCTTCTCTCCAAAGCTTTCAGGGATGCACCTCCTTCACCTGTGAAGAGAAAATTCTCCAAGTACAATCTTATACATGTATATATGACAAGTTAGATGAATAATATATAGAGTGCTTAATAAAAAATATTCATCAAACATGATACATGAAAGAGACTCAACACAAAGTTGGAAGAATAATTCTCTTTATTAACAATAGTGAATGAGATAAGTGTACAACCCAACGCCTGAGACAAGGACTCCTCTGCAACCAAAGGATCCTGAGTTCTTCTGCTCCAAATACTTCTGAAGATATACCACCAGCATAACTTTTCTCTCCAATTATGATTGATTAATGCCATCCCCAAGGCCTCTATTTATACTTTGGATAATAGAGCAATTTCGAAGGTTGAGGAGGTTGAGACAGTTGAGATAGTTAATGATTAGGGCTCAACAAATATCCATTAATCGTGTTTTATTATTTTTAATGTCGAATGGATGTGTACGTGACTATTGATATTGGCAACTCGTGTATGACATGCAAGTTGCTATAAGGGAAGCCCGCGTATAGATTTGTACGCGGGTTGCAATGAGCATAGTTGCATACAATACGCAGGTTGTCAAAGAAGATAGTCACGTATGTACGCGAGTTTCAATGGACATAGTCGCGTATGTCAATGCACACATAGAAAGGTAAAATGGCAAGCTGGTTGGATAGTGAATGCATCTCATGTCATGCCTATTTATAGTGTTTAGGAAACCTTCAATCCATAAGTGTCCTTTTGTGTACCAACATATGAAGTGTCGGCACTCGGATGGAGAAGTGCCATTTGGGTTGATAACAGATGCCCCCTAATGTGTGAGGTCAGATGGAAGCGATGGCCGAAATACATTATAATCATTATCTTTGGAGAAATCAGAAATCCAATGGAGCAGAGGTAGTACTTGAAACAAATACATAATAATGTCATATACAAAATCATATCTGAGGATGCTATGTTAATTATATTGGAACACTAGCTCCTTTACAATATTTTAGTACATCATATAGTACAGGTAGTAGACCACATATATTACAAAGGTGGAGTGAAGCCACGATATACAATAATGATGAGTCTTCAAAGATCTAGGAGCTATGTAAATAGGTACAACATATTCTTGCGCAACTTAGTCCATAGATAGGAAACTAAGGTCTTCATAAACAATCCCAAAGAACCAGTGCAATCCAAGCCATGTGAATATATGTTATTGGACTTGAACATGGAGTGGATTCAACAGATTGTTGATCAATAGGTGATAATAAAAAATTGAAGCAAAGGAATTCACCAATAATGAAAGTGAATCCTGAGGTACAATCATCAAAACTCTAGGTCTTCGTCGTCAGGAAGTGCTAATACGAAACCATACTGTGATAAGGAAGGCAATAGATCCTCCAACGGATCATAAGAGTGACTAGGAATTGGGTAACGGAAGGGAGACACAAGTGATATCAGATACAACAATGATGGGATCAGGATATAGATCAGACATTGAGTTAAATCCTTGAACAGTGAGCACGACACAGAGATGACCCAAGGAAACTTTTAACTTTATAGATAGAACAAATAGACTTATCTGTCATGTAGGAGACATGATCAGATTCCCTAGGTAGAATCGACAAGAGGAGGAGTAAAAAAACTTGAAGTAATAGCTAAAATGAAAGTGAACACTGAGACATGAGTATCGAAAAAAACAGAGAGTGCTATGTTCAAGGATGACATGTTGCCACTAACTAAAAACCAAAAGAAAACTTCTTCCTTACCTTCCCTGTTAAATTTTAATGAGTATAGGAAAGTCAACTCAGATTTCTCTTCATTTTTTAACAAGCTTGAAGAGAAGAGGGAATATTGCTTGATAGTGTCAATGATTCATGGATTTAATGAGCCCGAACTAGTACATGCTCAGTTGGTGTTTTCAAATTTAGAGAGTTTGAAAACTCCAAAGAAGACTCTAGGGGGGTCCTTTTTTCGTCGAATTTAGTCTCCAGAGGCCGGAAAAGTATAAAACATACTATAGAAGAACTCTCTTAACTTCCGTAGAAGAAAAGATGAACCTTTTTCGTAATTAGCCAGGGAGGTCCGAAAAAGGTTAAATTAACACCTACCCAATGCTCCTTCAAGAGCAGCATATAGCTTGAGTTTTACGAGTGTGAAGGAAAGCAAGATCACTCAGAAAGATCCATTTGAGTACGAGAAATGGGGCTTACAACAATAAACTCGATCCTTTGTTCTTTAGTAACGAGCATGACAAAGACATAAAGTACAATCAGAATATTTTTCATGTTTAGGTCCAGAGCATGAAAAAGAGAAAACTAAGCTCATATCGAGTGTTTGTTTTCCATAAATTTAGTCCCTCAGGTCCGGAAAAGTGATAAACCTATGCCTGAGAATACTCTTCTCAATTCCATAGAAAAGAGAGTGATCCTTTTTCGTATTATTCCGCATGGCCCGATAAAGAGATAAACTACCACCAATGTGGATTCCCATTCACATATTCTTAATGAGCTTGAACAGACAATTTAACTCGGCAGTCAAGTCTGTTTTAAGGAGTTAGAACCGGGCCTAAAGAAACTACATAAGGGAGGGGAGCCCTATAAAGGGATAGCTTGTAAAAAGAGACCAAAATGAGGCTCAATTTGGTGTGAAAAATGGCTAAAAGGATTCCCCTGTACCTAAGACAGCTACAGCATGAGTATCGAAAGACAACATAGGTTCTAAATGAGGATACTCATGATAGGAAGGCCCTATCCATGGAAGAATAGTGGTAAAGACAAGGATATAATGGTTAAAAATACCATATTCCGTGGTTTAAAATGTTGATTACTAAGTATAAGATGGAGTAGGTATAGATGCAAAATGCATGTGAAACAACGAAAAACCATCCTATATGAGAAAAAAACACCTTAGAACGATGATAAACCTGTTACAAGGCAAAAAGATATGGTATTAGTTTGATGAATTATGAACTATAGGGAAAAAACCCACTTGAGAAATATAATTTCCATAAATAGTTCAAAACATAAATAAAACTCACCATTTGGATTTTTAACCATAAAAGAAAGGTTTTCACCTCTACCTTCAGTTGCTCGATGTGGACAATTCGGTGGACCAATTCCAAATCCGCAAGTGTCAGGTAAGACTACACCCCAAGCTCTTCAATTTGATCCTGGCAAATTTCAAAATTGAGCCCAAATTTTATATTTTTGAGCACCCTCAACAAAGGAACGCTGTGTACGCGGGATCACTATATTGAAACTCGTGTACACGTGTTTTGTACGCGGGTTTCCCTGAAGGACAGTCGTGTATAGTTAATGACATGCCTAAATAGATAGTCGCGTACGCTGCGTGAGGTGGATAAAAAGCATGTAGGGTCAAATTTTTGAAATTTTACATGAAACTAAAGGTTTGCAATGCTTGTTTGACTAGGTTTGAAGATGGTGCTTGAGTGGAGGGAGCGCGGACATGAGGATATGGACCAAGAAGCACTCCAAAGTGCCCCCACCATGAATGTTTTACGTTCAAGTGGGTTGTTGAAATTTTTCTGTACATCACCTATACGGGCCAATGTTCGCCTGCTAGAGTTCATGATAAATTACTCGGATCATGATTTGGGCATGTTTGAACTTCAAGGTGAGTCCTCGGAGATTAGTTTAGAGGATATCTATATTGCCGGTCTATCACGACAGGGAGCTCCAGTAGACTTGGAAGGCATCGACAGAGGTGGTGACCCTCTAAGTGTCCAAAACTACATTGACATATACTATGCACCAGGTACAAAAAAGAGAGGGAGTTGCATCCCTATTGTACACATACGTGATTTTCCTCTACAGGTATTGACAATTACCATAGTGATGGTTGTGGGATCATCTTCTCTTCACCTTGCTACACGGAACCAGATGAGACTAACGGTGGATTGTATGTAGGGGGGCCTATATGATTGGTGTTCGGGAGTGATCCCGATTTTGAGAAAATATCTCTCTAACTGCAAGAGAGGAAGGAGGAAGAATTTTGGATATTCTAGCATACTAGTAGCCTTCTTCTTCTTTGAGAGTGCCGGGATTGAGCCCTACAGTACCCCTACCAGTTTGTTCTCCTCGTCAGCCTAGGCTGAGTAGATGGGGAGATATTTTTCTCCGCTAGGGGGGTGGTGGCTCAGTGCAGAGTGTTTATGATGACGACTTCTACTTTTGGTGGGAGCAACAGTTGCTAGCACCAGAGCAGTTTCCATATGCTGGGATGGATTTCTGTGGTGATCTAGACCTCGTCCTCCCTCCAGGAGGAGCATGGGGAGAGCTAGGTAATTTCTATTTTCAAGTTTTTTAAAATTTTTTTATGAATTTTAAATATAGAGATATATACATATGTATAAGAGTTATAATCCTATAAACATGTCAAAATGTAGATATTGGACTAGCCCGCCCTAAAGGGAATCCACGCATGTATGTGCGTCCTGTCTTGGGAGAATACCAGGGGATGATTAGGGTTCTTGAGGGGAACCTGGCTAGGATTACCCAGAGGGTACTCACCTTACGGATTGATCACATCCCAGCCATCATGCAAGAGTTTGTGGTTGGTGTTCCACCTGTCTGGATAGGCCTTTTGAGGTGGGTAGCCATAGCAGTTTTAGTATACATAGATGCTGTTGAGGATGCTGAAGCCTAAGAGGCTAAAGAAGCCAGAGTATAGGGAGACCGGGGGAGCCGGGGTGGTCTAGCTTAGATCTAGGGCATTTGATGGACTTTGATCCATATTTTGTATATTTTTTGTATATTATACAGTTATGACTAGATCTGAGGATCAGAAACTCAACCTATCTATGGACCGATATTCACACACACACACACACACACACACACATATATTGTCGGTTATTTACAAATGTTTTTTATGTGTATGTTGTATATTTTATGAAAAATGTGTTAAATGCAAATCCAAGATGTAATTAGCATATGCATCAGTTAATGAATTTTGATTCCTTGGAATATGATTGAATGTAATGAATTCAAAATTTCTTTCCAATAACCTAACTTGCATAAACTGACGTAATAGAAAAGGGTTCCGCACCTGATAAGCTCGATTGAGCTGGGAAACCACCAGTTGAGAGTCCAGTCAGACTTCTAGCTGAGTGATACCATGTGACAAAGGTTCCCATAGAAGCTCAATTACAGCCCTATACTCAGTGACATTATTAGAAGCAGGACCTAAGCAAGCGCCTCCTGAGGCAACTAACTATCCTGAGGGAGAAAAAATGACCCATGCAACTAAAGCTAGATTATAGGTGTGGCAACTGGCGCCATCAATGAAACATACGAACCTCTCAGAAGACATCTGAAATGACCAGCAGATGGTATAAAAAACAAAAACTGACGAACTAGTGTACATAAAAACACATACAATAAAATACAAGAAAAAGTGCTAAGCCTAAGCATAGTACTTCTTCAGGTAGAGCCCATTTCTAGGCTCAGGCAACTTATTCCCATCAAAATCAATCAATTCATATGCGCCCTTCTTTAAGACCTTTGACATGACATAAGGCCCCAACCACATGGACTTGAACTTTCCTGCCCCCAGGGGTTCTTTGTCTTGGTCCCAGATCAAAACAAGTTCCCCCTCAGAGAAAATTTGAGGCTTGACCGACTTATCATATTGGATTTTGACCCTATTTTTGTGAGCTTGATTTGCTGTCAGCGCATCTATACGCTGCTCATCAAGATGTTCTAAATGTACTAGACGTTCTTCAAGCTCCGTCATATCAGGTAACACATGAATAACTATTTTCAAGGACGGGATTTCACATTCAACCGGGGTAACGGCTTCCACTCCATGAATGAGTTGGAAGGGGGAGAAACCCATAATAGTTTGTACATTAGTTCGATACGCCCAAAGTGCGGGGTATAGCATGATATGCCAGTTAGAATGGGCTGCATCAATAGTACATTTAAGGATAGTCTTCAAAGTTTTATTAACAGCCTCAACCTAACCATTTGCTTGAGGATAGTATGAAGATGAATGTTCTTGTCTGAATCCAAGCATAGTGGTCAGTTCCGTCATCATGCTATTTTGAAAATGACTACCATGGTCAGTGACAATCACCTTGGGTATACCAAACCGTGTTACAATTTGATTGAAAATGAAAAAAGCTGCGGTTTCCCCATCGGCTTTAAAGGTGGGCAATGGCTTTTCCCATTTCGTAAAATAGTCTACAACGACAATGATATATTTGTGCCCCCTAGCCAAGGCTAGGTTACACATCACGTAATCAATCCACCACTTCATGAAGAGGCTGATCGAGACAAAGGGAAATAATGGAGCGAGATGTGACCACATCTTCCTGGTGTAAAGTTGACGAGGATGAAAGCGCTTCATGGCTTCCACACAATCCTTAAAGATTGTGGGCCAGAAATAACCGGCACGTAGTATCTTTTGGGCCATTGCTAACCCAGATAAATGACCCCCACACGCTCCACTATGGGCATCATTCAGGACAATCTCTGCTTCCTCATGGGTAAGACATTAACACAAAATAGAATCTACCCCCCTACGATATAAAGTATCTCCTATGATGAGGTAGTTCTTAGCATGAAGGCGTAGTTTACGTCGTTCCTCCCATGAAGAAGTTGCAGGATAATTCAAAGTATGGAGATATATAAATATATCTCTGTACTAGGGGTTAGAGGTGGATATCAAGAAGATATGCTCATCTGGGAATGAGTCTTCTTCAATGACTACATCTTCTTCTATTGGAAATTCTGCTATAAGCTCAGCAAAAACTAAGGATTTTTTAGATTTAGCGGACTGGAAATCCAAGTCAAACTCTTGGAGAATGACTATCCATTTGTTGAATTTGCCCCCAACAATCCATTAGGACAAAACATATTGAAAAGGATTAACATCTGCCACTACTGTTGTAGTCCTCAGTAAAATGTAGTGACGTAACCTCTGAACAACATAGACAACTGCTAAGGCCACTTTCTCGATGTGGGAGTACCTAAGTTCAGGTTCGGCTAAAGCACGACTAATATAGTAAACGACATGCTCCTGGAGCTTATCATCCTCTTGGACTAGGACTACCCCAATGGTAGACTTGGACGCGGCCAAATACAATATAAAATCCCTAGAGTAATCTGGTGGACATAGTAATGGTGCCGACAACAAAGCTTTTCTCAATGCCTCGAAAGCGAGTTGTGCAGTTTCATCCCATACAAATTGGGTGTCCTGTTTTAGTAGGTGCATGAAACCCTTGGTAATCTTGGCATAGTTTACAATGAAACGTCGAAGAAAATTGGACTTTCCCTGTAGGCTCTGAAGTTGCCTAATAGAACGAGGAGGAGGCATATTTACAATGGCCTTTACTTTTAACGGATCCACCTGAATGCCTTTATTAGAAACAATGAATCCGAGCAGTCTCCCCGAATCGACACAGAACACGCACTTGTGGGGATTTAAGCGGATCTTATAGTATCTGCATCGCTCAAATATCAACCTTAGGTGATTTGGATGCTCAATCCTCTTATGAGAATGTGCAGGCAGATCATCAAGGTAAGGTTCGACAATGGCTTGGATATCATGGAAGGCAAAGTTCATTTCCCGTTGAAAGGTTGCCCCAACATTTTTCAATCCAGAGGGAATTTTTTTGTATGCGAAGGTACCCCAAAGACAAATGAAAGCAATTTTATGTTGGTCTTCTGGTTTTATTTGAATTTGATTATATCTGGAGAAACCATCCATAAATGAGAAAACTTCACTTCCTGCGCAAGCATCAATAATTTGATTTATGAATGGCGTGGGATAGTTGTCCTTAGGATAGGATTTGTTCAAATCTTGAAAGTCAGTACAGACGTGTATGGTCCCTTGCTTCTTATCAACAGGAACAGTGTTGGATACCCATTCTGTCAAGGCTATGGGATAAATAAAACCGGCTTTCAATAGTTTTTCAACTTCAGCGTTCACAACCACCAATTTATGCGGGTTAACAGGTCTTAACTTTTGCCGAACAATTTTAGCATCAAGGTATGTTCGGATCTCGTGCTCAACTATCGATGGATCAATGCTTGGCATCTCCTCATATGACCATGCAAAAATGTCGCGGAACTCCTTGAACAAGGATGTATAGATTGCAATCTCCTCAGGAGAGCAGTTTGCACCGATATGTATATTTTCTACAATGTCAGGATTTACAGAGATGTTGATAGGGATAGTAGTGGAAATATTTTCCATATTCCCCTCAACAAACATTCCTTCCCTTGGTAAGGGATTGACGGGTATATCAAGATCGTCTGCCAGTCTCATATGAAACTCTTGATTGTCTATCCTACTTAGCTCTGGAAGAAAATAGGATCGATGATGAATATCTTCCCAGATCTTATCATGTCTACACATGGCTTCTAGAATGGCTTCATCAAAAGGTAAAACCATATCTAAACAATCCGTAGAATGCAAAGAGTTTTCTGCATAAGCAAACAAATAAACCTCTTCCAGGTCCTCTAAGACTGTGAGAGGGTCTGGAACAGGATCAACAACGGTTTGAGTGATAGCTTGGTAAGCCACTTCCACTGTCAATAAGGGAACTTCTGGTTCATGGGGAGAAGGGAGAACCCAAGGATCAGTCCTATCAACAACCGTGGCTATGGACTTCCCCACACTAGTAGAACCTATATAGTTAATCGGGGCTGGAAGATCAAATGTGCCCATCAATGATGCATACATTCCATCCCCTAAGCTCTCAGTAGCAGGTTTCACTTGATCAACCAATGGTATAGTGGACTCATTAGACTCCATGCGACCTTTCCGAGTAAAATTGAGTTGGTCAATAGTAACCAACTTCCCTTCATGTGGAAAAACTACCACTCGAAAGACAACCGATGCAATAGTAGACATGGCATAAGTACAGCTTCTTCCTGAAAGCAAATTATAGTCCAAAGGTGCATCAATCACTTCCACCTCAATAGACACCGCTTTCCCTGCTAGCTTAATTTCAAAAGCTGGTAGGATACCATACGAACGGAATGACCTTCCGTCGAAAGCAGTAAGAAGAGTGTTTGATGGGACCAGCTTTGGGGATTTGAGAGCTTTCCAACATGACAAGGGCATAACTCATGTATAAGCACCCTCATCAACAACTGCCCTTCCAATGGTCTTTCCACCATGGATGGCATCTATTGATAAGGCTACATGGTAAGGTAGGAGAATTTTAACATCAGACAAGTGAAATTTCACCATGAGACTCGACGAGTCCATGCTACCTAAGGCTGCTAAGAGTGCATCCTGCTGGGTGGGACAACTCTGTAACACCTCTAAAGCTGACATTGCACAAGGGTTTTGGTCCAAGTCTTCAACCATAGAGTAGTTTGAAGAAGCTCTAGCATTAGGGTTATGCAAGGTCTTCTTAAAGACACCTTTCGGTATCTTAGGCATAGTTTCAGTAGGCTTCTCGATCGTGAGAGGGTTAGAAGTTTCACCTATAGACTTACCCTTCTCAGAAGTCTCTTTTTCATAGTTTTTATTCCTAGTCTGTAGCAAAGTTGAAGATCGAACCATGTTGATATAATTGGGGTTGGGGGCATTTGGAGTACCCCCTGCTACATTAGAAACTGAAGCAGAAATTTGCCCTTGGGGAGATGGATCCTTCAGGACAGCCGGTTGTTGAGCTTTTAGCAGCTTCTAGGCTTGTTCCATAAGGGGATAAAGATGGGTGAGGTGATCCTCATGGCACAACTTACATGGGAATTTCACCTTTTTATTTTCTTTCTTGCCCCCATCAGCACTATTTGAGGGTTTCTGCTTGTTTTGATTTCGCTCTCCTTTCTTTCCTCTCTTCTTCTTCCCACCGGGCTGCTGATTGCCCTTCTGAGAGGTCTGTGCAAAAGAATTTGCATTTTGGGGTGAGGGGGCAGCCTTTGCTGCCTCCATCGTAGAATGTTTGATGGACAACTGATGGAGCTATTTGGCCAAAGATTCTATAGTGGGAGAGTTTACGAACCCAACCACACCATTAGGTTTCTCTACATCGTGGGTAGGCCTCGATGCCTCAGGGATATTCTCATACAAGATCCCAGATTGAGAATAAATCAAATCCAATTGTTGGGCCCTGAGGATAGCTTCTTCCTCATTCATCACTCTTGAAGTAGATACGTCCTTAGATATATAAGGCAATAATGATTTAAGGAACCATTCTAGTAAGAACTCAAAAGGAATAGTGGATTTAATAAGGCTCTTCCGCCTCCTCCACTCTTGGATGTGATCTGAGATGTGGGTAGCCTTGTTCTACCTGAAGGTAGATAACAAGTCCATTCCGAAATTGTATCGGACCGGAAGTTGAAAGTGGCTAAGGAATTTATTAGCCAAGTCCCAAAAACTACTGAACGCAACAAGAGGCAACTCAATGTACCATTTTGCTGCAGTACTCATTAAGGTTCTTTGGAACAGGCTCAACCTAACTGAATCTTCATTCAGCGAATTAGAAGAACAACATAAATGAAAAGTGGTGGCATAAGCCCCAGGATCTTCACCAACTTTGCCTTCGAATTTTGGGATGTCCAGTGGCAATTTGGTGGGGACAGGTGGCCAGGAGGGATCATGCCTCACCGGGTCGTTCATCAATTTAGACAAATATGGCAAGTTTAACGTTTCCAGGAACGAAAGCTTAGGTCTAACTGGAGCACTAAAAGCACCAGAATGGGGATTAGAAGGACTTGCCCCCAATTTCCCATATGTAAAGGTGGGGTTGCTCCCCGCCGCCGGTTGTGAAGTGGATGGGTTACTTTGGAACGGATTCCATACATAAGCCACAAGATTATGGGTGGGAGGTGTAGTATAAGAGTTTCTGGCCACCCCAGTTGAAACTGGGGTTTGAAAAACAGGAGCAGGTATCCCTCCACTAAACAACGAAAAGGGAGATCTCATGAACGGGGCCGAGACCGGAGTTTGAAAACCTTGCCCATAAGAGGTAGTGTTTCCAAACTGCACTCCTACATAAGAGGGTGATGGGCCTACTTATGGAGTGGATGGGGGAATATGCCCCCCATTCCAAGGAAATCCTTGGACAAAAGCTGAGGATCCTACTGGACCACTCTGGGTAGTGTGTGTGAAGGAGGAAGGATCAGTAGGTATACTAGGAATCCCAGTAACCATGCCACCATAAGCACCTACTAGGCTTGTGGGAACTGGTGGTTGAACCACCCGGCTCACTAGAGTTAAGGGCGTAGTAGGTATTCTAGATCTAGGGGAACTTACCAAGGGAGGTAGTACCCCTTCAGCCTATTGTAGCTGCAACTGTTTTCCCAAATTTTTTAAAATTTTGGACTCTCCTTGTTGATTTTATCTTACCTGGATTTACTTGGTTTCCTGAACTCTTTTTTTTCCCTCTGCTACAAATTTGGATTTTCTTGAGTTTGAATTAAGGTCAATTGTTTCCTTCGCTTCGAAAGTTGGATGATCTAAATCTACCTTTGTCTAGCCAAAGCTTTTGATTATGGAGTTTGTTTGTTTTTTAACATTTTATTTGTCGATGATTTTGTTTTAGCACTATCGGAAGTCAGTTGAAGTTTGGTCGAAACTTTAGTTCTCTACGTAGCCGCCGTTGCGAAAGCCAACAAATGAACGTTCTGATGGATTAGTTCTTATCCTTGCCGATTTCGTGGGTTATTGATTTTGTTTCTTCGCTATCGAAATGGTTTATGACTTTGATCGGAAGCCATAGTTTGATTGTTTTCTGCTGTTGCGGCTCCTTAGTGAACTAACTCGCCGATGATTAGTGGTTCTGAGCTCCGACCTTTAGCTTTAGAGTTGCATACCGTCAATGTTTTTATTTTGCCGCAAAACCCTTAGTCTATATGACTTCCGATGTTGCGGCTGCTCAGTGAACTATCCCACCGATGCATTAGTCCTTGCACTCATCGATGCTGTGGTTTTATTGTTTTAACTTTCTGTTTTTTCTTTGCGCTATCGAAAGGGTTTTTGACTATTGATCAGAGGGCTAGTCCATTGCGTCATCAACACGGCAACAATGTTGAGCTCACCATCGTCGACACTTAGTCGTTAAAAATTCCGATCGCCGCAGTTTTCATTTGAAAGAAGAAGCCGTAGTCCTTATGTCTTCTGCTATTGCGACTCCTTAATGCACTAACCACCCGATTGACAGTGTTTTCGCCCACCGATGAGAGATTTGTTTTCATCCGATGCTTAGTATTTTTCCCACTGGTGAGGGTTTTCCCGCCTTTGTTGTGTGCTTTTACTCTGTTTTTCGATGGTGGTTACTTTGTCATGATTCCTACTTTCATCAGAGGATTTCGATTTGGTCTAGATGCGGCTTGGATTGAGATAAAGAGTCTGTTTTTTGGGCTTGTGATTTTAGTTTGGACAGTGGATTTAGCAGAGTTCAAGATACGAACTTGTAGGATTTTCTTGCATTATCATTTTTCGTTTCATGCATTAATATTTTTGATAGTTCACTTTACAAGATGTATGTTTTAATAAAGTTTGTGTTACTTTGTCAAACACTAAGTGATATAAGAACTGGTTATTCATGACAGGGTGATTGCTGCTATAGAGAAGATATGTCTAGAAGACAAAGCAGAAGAAAGTAAGGGTCTGATATCTCAAATAGATCGATAGCAGCAGAGGCCCAGGCTTGGGAAAAGTTCATCAGTTACCAAGCTGGTCCCTTTTTATAAAGTGCTCTTAAAATCTAAATCTGAAATGTAACATATTGTATGAATCATGAGCACTCACTAAAAGACAAAATTGTGGGACTGAACAGTTGGGGGGAGCCCAAAGGTCACCGAGGGGCAGTCGAAGAGTTTTGCTTGTAGTATAAGTATAGGAGAGTTAGATAGAATAAAGGACTTTTTCCCAGATAGATTTGTGAGATTATGTTGTAAGAAGAACTCTTTCCTTTTGCAATAAGAATTACAAGTTTCCTGTTGGAGAAAGCTTGGTGGAAGATTTCAAATGTTGTGCTATGGATTTATTGAATGTGAACTATTTCGTTTTCAGCTATTGTCCATTAACTGTGAGATCGTTCTAACTCTTTGAACCTATGTTCTTGTTATGAATGAGCTCTAGTTTATTCTATGAAATTTCCACTATGAGTAATGAAGGATTTTCATAAACAATGAGCTATCTTATTGTTCATATATTTATTAATGTTCATGTGTTTTGAATTAAATAACAACTATCTATGATTTTTCTTAATGCATGTGCAGAAATACATTACTCATTGATAAATGATAATCTTTCTCCCTAGGTATAGGTTAGACAGTTAGTTTTAGTTTCTTGCTGTGTGTGATTTAGATGCAAGTGAGTTAAGAAGAGAGGTAAGAACCTGTGCATCACATTGTGACCCCTCTTCGTATTCTCTATCAGTCTGCATTCTTAGATAGGAACTTGCATATCATACTTAAATTCAATAAACTAAAATATACACGGTGGACCAGGCCGTAATCGGTAAAACCTTTTATTTTTGTTACTTGACCTACAGTAGCTGGACCGTAAACCGAACGGATTCCCCATACCAAATAGTAACGGGCTAGTTGGGAACGTTTACTGGGGAGAATCCGTAACTATTGTTACCTACAAATTTCTAGGCATCAACAGTTTTTGGCGCTATAAGGAGGGTCACTAGTGCATGGTTAGCTGAGGAAACCCATTTTCTCGAGATTATTTCACTGGTGACAGTTCTGAAAGCAGTTTGTTTCCCATTCTAACTTCGGAAGAAAAGGGTAAGGAGCATCTGTATTCTGTTGATAACGAAGTAGTTGACGATTTGAAAAGAATTACTAGGGCTTATGCGAAGAATATCAAAGGATTACTGATTATTCCTGCCTTACCCAGAAGAGAATATCGGAAGAAAGACCGTCCTATATTGGAAGACGCAGTGTTGGTTGAAGATTTTGAAGAACTGGTAGAAACATCCTTATAGGAAGTTGTTCAACCTCTGAATCAGTTGGGCCTAGATACACGTTATTGTTCACCTGTTCATACCCCTGTTCATTCACCACCTCACTCTCCCCTTAAAATCATGGCAAATGTAAACGCAAATCAACCACCTAACCCACCAAATCCACCACCTGCTTGGAGGGATAGATCACCATTAAACCTAGCACCTCCTTTGCATGATTTACCTCAGGATTTTGAGAAAATGTTGCCTAAGTTTGAACCAAGTGAAAATATTTTGGTAGATGATCATTTGAAAAGATTTTACTTGGCTATAGAAGGACTATGGGCTGGAGAACATGAAGATGTAGTCTGCAGATTGTTCCCTCATACCTTTAAAGGAGTAGCAGCCTCATGGTATTTTTCTCTGCTTGCAAACTCAATCACAGACTGGGATACTTTTGAAAGAATATTTAGAAGTAAATATGCAGTCCAAAAAACTCATGCAGCTCTGATGAAAGGGTTATGCGCTTTAAAGAAAGAAAGAAAGGAAAAAGTGCATAGTTTCACTCAAAGGTTTGTTGCTTATCTAAAGAATTTTTTTGCAACTGATAAACCATCTGATAAATTTCTGAGGGAATAATATACTTCAGCCCTAGGGCCTGAATTGGCCATGTTTTCCAAGATTTCAGTCAAACCTACGGGTGATTCCATGAAGATGGGTAACACTTTTTGGCCAAATTTGGCGATGAAAACCTGATTTTTTACTCATGTGCTAGATAGAAGCCCTCAAAACGCATATATGCCATGTGAATTTTGACTTGCAGTAAAAAAAAAAATTGTAGAATATTATGTTGGCTTCAAGGTTATATTTTAAAAAAAATATTCCGATGTCATTTAATATGTGAATTTTTGCATTTAATGAACTGTGTGACCTTAAAAATTTGAAGAAGCTAATAAGTAGCTCATGTCCACGTAGAGTAATTCAATCTTGCATTAATAATTTTAAAAAACTATTTATATGAGCATGATCTACATAAAATGCAGTGTGATGTGCATATTTTTTTGTTAATTTTTTTCGCATTATACAATTATTTATCATTTTTCGAAAGTGACCACATTCGATTTTAGCATCATTTTAAACACATATTTGTCCACGTAAAGAAAGTTTTTCTATTTTGTCAAAAATTGAAAAACCAAAGATACCCTTTTGAAGAGGACACGTCGATATGTGATGTGTGCATTTTAAAGATTTTTTTGGCTATGTATTTTTAACTCTGCGGATTTTTCTTTGAGCTGCTTCGAAGTTGCAATGTGGTTTTTTAAGTATAAGTTTTAGAAGTAATTAAAAAATAAATATCATATGAATACCAAAATGCGTGTATGATATGTCAATGGATAGAAGATTCGTTGGTGAATCTATCGGTATCAACTCCGCTCAGTTATGTGCTATGAATGGTAGGGTTTACACCTCTTCAAGGCACAGGAAATTTTCCATTTGTTTGAATGAGGGCTAAGTCTGTTTTTTTAAGTCCTCGGC